>QANY01008539.1:0-272475 GCA_003255025.1 Datisca glomerata
CAAGTCAAAGAGTCTAAGATAAGCATGCTCGTACGTAATGTATTCTTTAAAATGAAAAATGATGAATCTTTGCATGATATATTTACTCGCTTTACTGATATTATAAATGGACTAAAATCTCTTGGAAAATCCTACTCTAATGTAGAAATGGTGACAAATTCCTTAGCTGCTTGCCAAAGAGTTGGAAGCCAAAGTTACTAACATTCAAGAACTCAAATATCTCAATTCTCTGCCACTTGAAGAACTCATTGGCTCTTTAGTGACACATGAAATTAGGCTCAAAGAGAATGAAGAAGAAGAAACATCAAAGAAGAATAATATTACACTCAAATCAATTCTAGATCAATCTGATAATGAGAAAGATGACTACGATGAAGATGATATAGCTCTCCACACAAGATGATTCAAGAGATCCTTAAATAAAGGATGATAAGAAAATATATCGCGATGTACTCACATACTATGAATGCAAGAAAGTTGGACATATCAAGGTGGATTGTCCAAATTCAATCAACGCTCCAGAGAAATTCAAATGAAGAACAGTCAAGGCAACTTGGGATGAGACTTATAAAAGTGACCTTGAGGAAGAAGAAGAGGAAGTAGCAAACATGTGCTTCATGATTTTGTAAGATGAGGTAAGTTCTTCTAAACTAACTTTATATACTAAGCCTAGTTATGATGATCTTGAAATAGCTTTTGAAGAACTTTTTGGAGAATTCAAAAAATTACAATTATAGAATAAAATTATGAAAAATGGTTTTACAAAACTCCAAGACGAAAATGAGTTTTTAAGAATGAAACTTTTAAAATCAAAGGCACTATACATGTGATCAATAGAGATCTTGTTAGATGCCAAAAGAAAGAAAAATGTTCAAATACAAGACTCCAAAATTTTACTAACGGTAGTACTAACCTAAATAAGCTTCTTGAAAGTCAAAGATATTCCTATGATAAGGATTAGGGTACACATCCTTTCAAAATCAAGAAAATCATAAAAATGTTTTTTTAAAACCCAAACAATATGAAACATGTCATCCTCCCATAATATGTCACTATTGCAGAATTATAGGGCACAAGAGTTTCTCATGCATCCAAAAAAAGAAAGACATGTATCTTGAGAAAAATGAGTACACTCCCTACTACACTAACTATCAAGGACCCAAAAAGATTTGTGTACCAATTTTTGAATATTTGTGTTGTCGATACCATCTAAGAATGATGACAAATAATACATCGATAGTGGATGCTCGAGATATATGACCGATGACGAGATAAATCTTATTGAAATAAGTCAAAAGAAAGGACATGTCACTTTTAGGGATGACAAAAGAGGAAAATAATCAGCATTGGGTCTATAAGTAATGACCCTTCCCCACTATAGATAAGATTTTATTAGTAGATAGATTAAAACATAACTTACTCAGTATTAATCAACTTTGTGACAAAGATTATAAAGTCATTTTTGAAAAATATTTTTGCTTGATCATTGACAAAGCATCCAACAAAATTTTATTTATTGGACAAAGAGAGCAAAATGTATACACCATAAACTTGAGGGATTTTTAAAATTATAGTGAAAAATGTTTTCTCACATTTAAAAATGATATTTGGATGGCACGCACAAAAGCGTACCAACTTAAATCCTCTCAATGTGATCTTTATAGAGTACAGTAGCAAGTGGGGGTCATTCCTGCAGGCGATTGTTCTTAATTTAAAGTTATTGACGCAAGATAAATACAAGACTCTATATTGTCCAGAAAAATAAGGTTAAAAATACTACTTAGACTCAACAAAAATGAATGAAAACTTGTTGACACGTTAAACAATATGCATATAAAATATGGGGCTTTGAAGGTGGGTTGGTACGTAAATAAATTAAATGAAAACGAAATTGGAAACTAAAATTAGGAAAAGAATGATTTAATGAGTTAAAAATATGATGAGAAATTTGGTTAAGGATTCATTCTCCATCTCTAGAAATATGGCAATAATCAATAAATTTCCTCAATCTTTCGAAAACCACAACCTCAAGACAATTACAATTTTGATTATCTTGATCTTTCCTGACCTTGTCATTTAGTAAACCACGATTTTTACTCAAACTATTTCCATTAAACAACCTAGAGCAAGTTCTCTAAATTTAATTTAATGAAAATATTAATCAAGAAAGATTTAGATTGTATCAAGCAACAAACACACAAGATTGGTTTATAAAACTTGAGTTATATTCCTTATATGTAATCAAACAAAAATATCTCACATCATTGAAAATAATTTACTACTTTTATTCAAAAAGCCTTGACAATAATGTATCAAAATCATAAACTAGTTTTAAATTTACTAATATGCTCACCTACTCCTACATCCAAGTAAATAAGAAAGCAATAATTGATAAAGAAATCAAATGAATATAAACGCAACTGGAAGAAAGATGAAACAAAATTTTTAAAATTTATTAATTAAAATCCATGTGTCGGGCTTTGAAGTCACTCTTGACCAACAAAAGAAATTAGTTACACATGAAAATACTCAAGAACATACTTCTAAAATAAAAACAAAAAAACTTCTTCCTTTTTCATGAGTGGGACGTACCTCCTTTTATATAGGTTGTGTGCTCTTAAATCTTCACAAAAATCAATATTACTAACTCCTCATAATTTCTCCCTCAAAGTCATCTAAATTATTTTTTCAAGAACTCTGAACTAATAGAACTCTTTATCATTGATAATGATAAGAGTTTAAAATTCAATCTTCCCGATACAAGGTGATAGAGTTTAGAGGTAAGCCAAGGTCCTTCTTTGAATTTATTTTATCCTTATGTTTCACTGATTTGAAAATGTAATCAACTTTGATCTCACCTTCTGACCACGTTTTAACTATCCAAAAAATATAGAAAAATATTCAAATGAAATCTAAATCTCTCATCTTTCCAACCATATAAGATTTTCCTTGTAGAAAAATCCGGATCACCATTGAACTTTCATTTTTCTTTGACTCTCCAATTTTACAAAATTTGGCGCTTAAGTTGACTTGATCTTCAAATTTCAAAAGAGATAAGATGGCAAGTATATCGCATAAGGTGGCACATGGAGACTTGGAGGCGGCCGGAGACATGGGGTCTTAGACCATTTTGAGATTCTTTTCAACGTACTTATTTTTTTATGCTTTGAAAACAGTTTAAAAACATGATAAATCTTTCAACGTAACATTTTGTGAAATAATTACATGAAAACACTAGATTTAATCTTTTCTTTTCATAGATGTTAATATTTAAATTATGATGAAATTGTATTTTTATGCACTTAGCACAACCCCCAACCAGCTTATTTATAGTCCCTTAGCAATTCAAGTGTTGACAGAACTGGACTCCTAACAATTTGTCTTAAAGAACAATAAGAGGTTATAGGCTTGAAATTTTGTACAAACATTGATGCAAATCCATACTCATAAAGCTAATATATCTCTATGACAATCATACTTAAGTGTTTGTGCATCGTAGACAATGTTAACGATTTTTTATGATATGCATACTTTGAACTAGTAAATTCACTATAAGTCTCACAAAGAAGATCACTCAACTATTTCTCTCAATTCATTTTCAAAGGATATCATTACTTGAGTGCTAGCATCGGTGACAAGATATGCTCTCCCTTTCGCACAATTCTCATTTAGCTGTTGGCACCACCCAAAATCAAAAGGTTTTCAATTAAGGTTGTACCGGTGCTAGGGGCAGTGGCTAAAATAAATGAAGGAATGGATGTAATAGTGTCTCTAAAGACTCATAGAGTGAGAGATGTCATCAAAATCTTCAAGGAACACTTCTTAAGACCCGAGGTAATCAACAAAAAACGTAGACCAAGAAACATTATATTGCCCCTTGGCTTCATCTTAATGCTTAAGAGAATTTTTCTTTCTACTTTCTTCTTCTTCTTTTTTTTCATATTTTCATTTTTCTCAAAGAAAATTTACAAGAATAACTTTTCTCTCCGCACTTTTTTCTTGTTCTTTTTTAATACATTTTTCTTTCTTCTTCCTCTTCTTTTTTCTACAACCATGAGTGTTGTTGAATGCATCTTGTATATGAAATAAGTCTCTTCAATGTTATCTCCAGTTCATCTTTAGAAAAAGAGTGAAGATCTACAATGTAGCTAAGAGGTACGGAGATGGAGTATACAAAGAAAATGTTCAATAAAGCTCTAAGTGGTTTAATAGGGGGATGTTCTAGTAAGAACATCAAGGGGCACTAGTTGATTTGGCTATAGTGGTAAATCCTAATGTCTTTATGATTTTTAAGAAGCGCTTGATAATGTAACCGACCTGGAATAAATTACGGCATGAATAAAATAGAAGAACTTTATATCCAGTAATAAAACTCTTTCTTGAAATCATTTTGTAATGAAAAGCCTTAGTTTTCTCCTTGTAGACCCATGAGTTCTCATAGGCATCATTTTTTATTTCCTCAAGCTCATTTAGTTGGAGCTTCCTTTTTTCACCTACAGCTTCCATCTCCATGTTACATTGATTCCCGCCCAAAATGCTTTGAATTCTAACTAAACCGGAAGGTGACATGGCTTACCATATACAAGCTAAATGGGTAACATCCCAATTGGTGTTTTAAATGTTGTTCTATACATCCTAAGTGCACCACCAAGGTGCAAAATCCCATCTTCCTTATCGGGATTCACAGTTTCCCCTAAAATGGACATGACCTCTTGGTTTGATACTTCAGCTTTCCCACTAGTTTGTGAGTGGTATGGTGTGGAGACTTTATGTGTAATGTTATATTTTCTTAACAACGCTTTGCATGAAGATTACAAAAGTGGTTACCTACATCGCTGATTATGGTTCTTGATGTTCCAAACCTTGCAAAAATGTTAGTATTCACAAAATCTATAACCATTTTTTTCATTAGTCAAATTGGCTTTTGCTTCCACCCATTTTGACACATAATCAACAGCAAGATGTATATAAAGATTACCATACGAAGAAGTACAATGTCCCATGAAATCAATACCCCAAACATTAAAGATTTCAACGAGTATAGGTGTCTAAGCATTTGATTCTGTGTAACTAGGTTTCCTGTTCTTTGACAACAGTCACACAATTTGGAGAAAATGAAAGTGTCATTGAGCAATGTTGGCCAATAAAATCCACTCTCAAGTATCTTCAGAGCCATCTTTTTTTCTCCAAAGTTCCCACTACATGCATAAGAATGATACAAATTAATATAGATGAAAATTCAGAATTAGATACACACCTTCTTACATTTGATCATTGTAATGCTTCCATAAATATGGATTGTCCCACACATATTTCTTTGTTCTCTTCTTTAGTTTAACCTTTTATGCATGAGTCAAGTCATCCCACATATTTTTTGTGACTAAGTAGTTCACGTTGTTAACATACCAAGGGGTTGAAGATTCTAAAGAGAATAGTTTGCTCATATGAAAAGGTTTCACACAATGGAAGAGCATCCTCATTATGAATGACGTGACTAAGATGATCAGTAACTACATTAACACTTTCCTTTTTGTATTGTCCTTGCTGTCTACATCAAATTCTGACAAGAGAAGTATCCACCTTATAAGCCTCGATTTAGTATACTTCTTAGAGAACAAGTACCTAAGAGCTACATGATCAGAAAATACAGTTACTTTAGTACCAATTAAATAAGAATGAAACTTGTTTAAAGTAAAAATAAGCACCAATAGCTATTTCTCAATTGTGGAATAGTTACTTGTGCATCATTCAAGGTTCCTTATGCATAATAGATCACATAAGAATGCTTACCAACTTGCTGCCCTAAAACAACCCCCACAGCATAGTCACTAAAATGACACATTAACTTAAATTGGAGGTTCCATTCAGGTGATTTAATAATGAGAGTTGTGGTAAAAAGTTCTTTAATCTTTTCGAATCCCTCCCTGCACTTTTCATTGAAGTCGAAAATCACTTATTTTTGTAATTTGCACAAGGTCCTAGTAATCTTTGAAAAATCCTTGATGAATCTTCGATAAAATCCGACATGTCCAAGCAAAGAATGAACATCCCTTACACTTGTGAGACGTGGTAAGGAACGTACAAGATCTATTTTAGATTTATATATTTATATTTCCTTAGCGTTTATGATATGGCCTAAAACTATACCTTGGTCTACCATGAAATCACATTCTCAATTGAACACAAAGTTAGTTTTCATGCAGCATTTAAGCACAAGGGTGAGGTAAACTAAGCATTTGTCAAAAGAGTCATCGTTGACACTAAAATCATCTATAAAAACTTCTATAATGCTTTCAACATAATTTGAAAATATTCTCATCATACACAGTTGATAAGTACCAGGATCATTGCAAAGGCCGAATGGCATGAGTCGTTAGGAAAATGTTCCAAAGGGGCATGTGAATGTTTTCTTCTCTTGATCCTCTAGTGCAATTGCAATCTGATTATAACCTGAATAACCATCAAGAAAATAATAATTAGTATGACCAGCCAAGTTTTCTAGCATTTGATCATTGAATGGTAAAGTAAAATGATCATTCTAAATAGTAGAGTTAAGTTTCTGATAATCAATGCAAACTCGTCAGCCGGCTTGGCCACGAGTTGGTAGTAGCTCACTCTCTTCATTCTTAACCACATTGATGCCGGATCTTTTTGGAATTACTTGGACCAAGCTCACCCATTTTCTATCTGAAATAGTGTAAATCGCACCAACATCTAGCAATTTCAAGATCTCTTTCTTCACAACCTCCACCGTAGGAGGGTCCAATCGGCGTTGAGCTTTCCTAGTTGGCCTTTCTCCATCCTCAAGTAGAATTTGGTGTACTCACATAAAATTATTAATCCATTTTAAGTCAGCTATTGTCCAACCAGTTATTGTTTTATGATCTATTAAAACACATACTAGCTTTTCCTCTTGTAATGTCATGAAGTTCCTTGCAATTATTATCGACAGTGTGTCTTTCTCTCCTTAGTAGACATATGTATATGCTTCAAGAGAGGTTTAATTTCTAAGATAGGGGCCTGCACAATAGAAGGTAAATGTTTCTTGTTAGATAACAACAATAAAATAGAAGATGCATTACACCTGTTTGAGCTTTTTACAATGACTCTAGAGATGCGACAGTCTCATCAATTTTGTAACAAACTTGTACATCCCTTATCAACTAAAAAATATGAATGAAAATCATTAGGTACCTCATTGCTTCAAAGATACTGAACTGTATAACCTCGTCATAGAACTCCATATTTAGAGTTTCATCATAGACATCGATCCTCAGGCAGTTTTCATGAATGACCTCCCTAAGAGTAATGGTGTTGACATAGGTGACGAGTCTTCTTCCATCTCAAGAACATAGAAATCAATGGGGGAAACTAACTCATCAACATGCATTAAAACATCCTCTAAAACACATTTTGGATAGACAGAATATCAGTCCACGAGTTAAATAACTACACTAGTTTCTTTAAGTGCGTCAAAATTCAATGAATTTTAAATAAAATAAGGCATGACATTGATGGATGCTCCTAAATCTAACATAGCTTTATAAAGCCTAGTTTTGCCTATTGTGTATGGTATGATGAAACTTCTCGGATCTTTTCATTTTGGTGGAAGATTTCCTTGCAAAACAACGGATAAATTCTCCCTACACTTACCATTTCATCACCCTTTAACTTGTGCTTGGTGGTGCATAGCTCTTTGAGGAACTTTGCGTAGTGTGGTACTTGTTTAATCGCATCCAAAAGAGGTATATTCACTTGTACTTTATGGAAAGTTTCTAAAATCACCTTATCATTTTCCTTCTTTTTAGACTTTGTGAATCTACTAGAAAAAGGTGGAGAAGAAATATTAGTAAAAATCAGAACCTTAGAAGTTACCTTAGGTTTCGAAGTACTCTCTATGGTGATCTAGCAATTCAAAGTACTCTCTAGGTTTTGAAGTACCTTAGAAGGGCCAGATTCCTCTTCTATTTTTGCTCACCCATGAATTATCCTTCTCTTTTTTGTGCTCTTGATACTTTGTCAAGTTCTTTCCCACATCTCAAGGTCATGGGAACTAGCATTTTCCCTTGAATTGATCATGATTTATGATGGAGTTTTCCCAATCCTTATGCTTTCAATCTGCCCATTGTAGTAGCTAATTGGCTGACTTATGTCTCCAAGTTCTTGATAGTTGTCTTTGTTTCCTAGTTGAATTGGAAAGAGTTAGAAGCCAAAGATTTAACTATTTTTTAAGAGATAATCCTTGGTTTAAACCAAGCACCAAAATCATGGCATGAGAAATTTGACCGTGCCATAATGGCAAATGGCTTTAAAATCAACGACTATGACAAATGTGTTTGTCAAAAAGACAGAAAATGGCTATTGTGTTTTTATGTTGATGACACACTCATTGTTGGTAGTGATGATAAGATGATGAGTTGTACCAAGAAGATGTTGAACTCAATTTTTTATATGAAAGATATGGGAGTAGCCGATGTAATTTTCGGAATTAAAATCTCAAGATCTTTGAATGGTCTCATTCTAATTCAATCGCATCATGACAAAATACTTAAGAAATTTAATAAGGATGGTTCTTGTGCGTCTAGAACACAGGTAGCTATAAATCTCCACATATCCAATAATAAATGAGAAAATGTTTCCCAATAGGAGTATTCTACAATGATAGGAAGTCTGATGTACTTAATGAGTTGTACAAGACCAGATATAGCATACTTAGTCAGCAAACTGAGTAGATACACGAATATTCCAGGATCTGTTCACTGGAAATGAATCGTGAGAGTACTTAGGTACTTATACTTGTAGTTATAGGTTGAACTGTACAAGATATCCAACTATTCTTGAATCATATAGTTATTTGAACTAGATATCTCATATGAAGGACTGAAAGTTCATTAGTGGATATGTGTTCACACCAGGAGATGCAGTTGTGTCGTGGAAATCTTCAAGCAAACATGTATAGATTCATAATTGAATCTAAGTTCATTATTCTAGATAAGTGTGGTGAATAAGTTGAATAGCAAACATGTATAGATCCATAATTGAATCTAAGTTCATTGTTCTAGATAAGTGTAGTGAATAAGTTGAATGGCTATGCAATCTCTTAAAAGATATTCCATTATTGCCGAAGCTTATGCCAATAATTAGCATCCATTGTGATAGTCAGACTGCAATTAAGGGCACAAAGTAAATTTAGCATTAAATTGTCGACTCAATTTTTAAATTTATTTCAGAAATAACTCACTATATTATTTTTCAAATTTATTACATAGCAGTGATGAAATAATTTTCATTTTTAAGACTGTCACAGAATTTATTTTAGAATTAAATTCATTCTTTCAATTCAAAATCCCTTTGTGCCTATAAATTGGCACCTCCTTTCTTAATTCTAACACACAAAACTCTGGCAATTTCATATACTCTCTCATTGTCGCCTTCTCCAGTTTTTAGTAGTGTGTAGAGAAATTTCAAGTTTCAATGTGATAGAGTTCGTGTTCTAATTAATTCGCCGGAGTAGCTGTTGTGATGTATGATAGCACAACTCGTTTCACCATTGTATCATGGGAGACATATGTCTAACGATCTCAAGCACCCACTGGAGGAAGCGAAATTATTTTAAGGAGACTATGTCATAACAGGCCTTGGCTCAGTTCGAAGATCCAACATTTCCCCATCATATTATTTAGTAACATATTTGTATTTCAAATTACCGTAATTTATAGTTTCGATAATTCTATTACAAACTTCAGTCTTCAAATTATATTATATCTATGATATTGCGTATAATCTAACAAATTTTACAAATAATGCCTCATTTTATGTTATTCTTACAGTTGTCTATATAAAATACGAAAAATCAGGAGTTTGGTTTTATAATTCATTGATTTGAAAGTTATTAATAATTTGATAAAATTGAATACTGTTAATAAATTATTTTGAATATTATTAATACACCATATATTTACGGTAATATGAAAATTTAGGTGTGTTCTTTTAAGCTACAAACTCAACCATTCATCACATTTGTTCTACACATTTATTTCTTTTGATCAAATTTTATCTTTTACATATTTAAAAATAATAAATTAATTAAGTATATTAATGTCCGGAAGAGTAGTTCTCCAAATTCAGTTAACTTGGTTTATGCATCATACAACTTCATAATATCTCCAAATGCAATTAATTAGTTTATGCAATACGCAAATTCATGACAGGAAAATGAATGATTTTTTTTTAAATCATTTGCATGCATGCGTGTTCCTTTATTAAAAACTTTTGGCAGTGCACGCTTAAAGATGGGTGTAGTTTTGGCATGCTAGAAAAACTATTAACGGATAAATTTCTCCAAATCCATCTTTCAATATTTTTTAATTCATTATTTATTTTATTAGTTACTATTATTATCAACATCATTATTAATAGAGATATACTAATTACTAATATATTACGCATATAGATTATAAATAGAATATATGAGTTACATAGTATAGATCAATGAATAACAGTTTTATATTTCTATTTATTACATCGAGTTAGATTATTTTTCTCATAATCAAATTGTCGTGAAATCAAAATTATATAATATTAAACAAAATTATTTATAAATTAGAAAGTGAATGCAAATTTTTCAAATACACGTGAGTATGAAACAGAATAATATGATTCCAAGTAACTTTAATTGATATTATTAAGGGGTATTAAGATGCAAGAAGAAGAGAAAAGAGAGAAGAAACTTTCATTAACTTTTAACAATAGAAGAATACAATAATATATAGAAGGAGAGAACGACTAACTAACTAGTACAAGAAATAACAGAAAACCTAATTTAACAGACTTAACAAACTAACTAAAGCTAATTAATTTGTTTGACTGTACAGGTGACTGTGTTGTTGACTGTACACCTTCATTATGCTTATCATGCCCCCTCAAATTAAAGGAGGATTGAAACACCTTTAGTTTGCTTCTATGAAAGAGAAATATAGGCTCGGGAAGAGCCTTAGTGAGAGCATCAGCAACCTGCTCTTTAGAAGGGCTATAATTAACTTGAAGTCCTAGAGTGGGAGTGACGATGAACTAAACTTGGGAGTAGTGGAAGTATGTTCAGTCCAAATAAGAGAAGTGAGTCGCGAAGCATGAGTCTTCCCTTCCTTCTCATTTTTTTCTAGTTGCTAACTGAGATGCGTAAGACATTAAAGAGTAGAATATGCGACGGAGATTAGGATGAGCTTTGCTGAATCAAACTGGGTAGAAATTCTCATAGGTGAATCCAATCAAAGCTATTTTCAGACAACACAAAGAAAAAAGAAAGACTCAAATGGTTAGTCAGAGCAAAGAATATACGAATCTACGGGAAATTGGAAAGGTCGAAGTCAGCTCTTCCTTAGAAATACTAACTCTTTAGTTGGATCCAAAAGTTGATTACTTGCAATTTTCTCTCTAAATGAACATCCAATTCAATATGTTTAATGCGTGCATGGAATACAAGATTGGCAGCAATTGATTGGCGCTTGTGTGTCACACTAGAGAGTTGGAGAACCTGAAATGGTAAAGCCAAGTTCATTGAATAAAGATTGAATCCAAAGGATTTAAGCGGCTGCTTAGGTAAGTGATCTATACTCAGACTCAATACTAGATCGAGCAGTAACACGTTGCTTTTGAGAGCTCCAAACTATCAAATTTTCACCCAAGTACATGCTACAACCTGATGTGGATCTTCTGTCATCAAGACTGCAAGCCTAATCTGCATCACTAAACCCCTTGATAGCAAGAAATTTAACTGGTTTGTACAGAAGACCATGGTTGATAGTGCCTTTAAGATACCTTAAGATCCTTTTACAAGCTTTCCAATGCTCAGATGTAAGAGCTTTGAGAAATTGGCTAAGCTTGTATACATGGAATGATATATCTCGTTGAGAAAGATTTAAGTATTGTAAAGCACCTACAGTAATTCTATATAAGGTAGGATCTGTAAAAAGAGTACCAGATGCTACTGAAAATTTGACAGATGAGCGCATAGGTGTAGGACAAGGCTTGGACTCTGTCATACAAGTTATGTCAAGAAGATCCCTTATATATTTAATTTGAGTCAAATAAAGACATATTTTTTCCCTGTAAGCTTTAAAGCCAAGAAAACAGTGCACTAACCCTAGTCTTTTAAGAGCAAACTTTTGATTGAGGTCTGAGATAGTTTGACACATTAATTTTTGACAATTCCTTGTAACTAAGGTCATCAACATAAACCAAAAGTTGCACAATAAACTAATCTTTCTTGTATATGAATAGAGAGGAGTCTGACTTGGAATTGATGAAGCCTCTATGAAAGAGAGTACTTTGGAGCTTTTCAAACCATGTTCTTGCAGCTTGCTTTAGTCCATACAAAGCTTTAGTTAACTTGAAAACATAGTCCTTATGTAGATAAAGTTCAAACCCCAAAGGTTGTTGCATATAAACTTCTTCTTTGAGCTCCCTAGTTAAGAAAGCATTATTGAGGTCAATTTGTTGGACCTCCCAGTTGAAAGAACAACTAGGGTGAGTACAATTCGAATAGTTGCAAGCTTAACAATAGGGTTGTATGTTTCAAAATAATATGTACCAGGATTTTGCTAAAATCCCTTTACTACAAGCCGTGCTTTGTGCTTAAGGATAGATCCATTTGGGTTGTATTTAATCCTGAAAATCCACTTGTTTTGAATGACATTCATGTTGCTGGTTCTAAGTACAAAGGTGCCAAGTATCGTTAAGCATAAGAGCATTGTATTCCTCATGCATGGCAATGTTCTATTTTGGATGTTCTAAAGCTACTTTAACAGATATTGGTTCATAGTCTAAATCACAAGTAGTAACAGACAAGATTTTAGGCTTAAAAATTCCATATTTTCACCTTGTAGTCATAAGATGAGTAGAAAGAAATGCAGGTTTAGTTGAGTGTGCAATTTTCGTTTGAGCAGTGGGGTGATTATGAGAGGTTAACAAACTAGGAGATAAAGATAAAGCACTATCATCTTAAGTGAAATACCTATGTGATGAATTAGACAGAAGATTTTCATCCGACTGAGTAAAAGTAACATTATGGCAAGTGATAGGATAAGTCTTAACGAAAGAGTGAGATTGAGGGTTGGAATTGTATGATACCTGATTTATTGCTCCATTTTGTAATTGAGAATCCATTTTTGATATTATTAAGGGGTATTAAGATGCAAGAAGAAGAGAAAAGAGAGAAGAAACCCTCATTAACTTTTAACAAGAGAATGTTACAATAATATATAGAAGGAGAGAACGGCTAACTAATTAGTACAAGAAATAACAGTAAACCTAATTTAACAGACTTAACAAACTAACTGAAGCTAATTGATTTGACTGACTATCCAAGTGACTGTGCTGCTAATAGTACACCTTCATCATGCTTATCAAGGGGTGAAAGAGAAATTTAAAAGTTTTTACTTTTACGTCCATTTTAAATAAATTATATTATACATTATATATTATAGATATAATATAAAATCAAATAAAGAAAAAATTGCATGGATTAATAATATACAAGAAAAACTAAAAGGATACTGTAAAGATTTTTCTAAATTCTAAAATAAATAAAAAGGAAGAAATTTGTGTGGAAAAAATAGGATTTCAAAAGTTTTTTCTATATCTATATATATGTGTGAGATTTTCCTTATTTCTTTATCTATAAGACGTACAATAATGAACTCTGTGTAACATTTTTTACCGACCTCAACATGAAAAAAGTTTTGGGGTTTTTTGGAAAAAAGAACAGTTTAATAAGTCAAATGGCTAAATGAGCCAAGTATTTTTTAAATTAGAAATTCAGATCATTTTTACTAAGTAATTGCTTTTCTACCCTTTATCATTATAGACTACTTGGCCTTATTAAGTAGTTTTTGTCTTTTTATTTTTTGTTTGTTAAGAATCATAAAAACTATTTTCTCTTCACAAATAGTTTTTGTCTAATTCATTTTTATTTATCTAATTCATTTTTGTTTGTCCGATTTTTGTAGGAATGAGACTTATTTTATATAAAGAGGTAAAAAAAAGTCTTCACAAGCTAAAGACGTATTATTCTTGACAAAAAATCTAAATCTGATCACTCATTTTTCTGAAATACAGTTTCTAAAGGCCATTTTATTTTATTTTTTAAAAAGCCCAAAGTTTTGTTGAAAACGATTCTCGATTTGGGAGAATTTGGACTACTTGAATAAAATGTCAACGGTGCAGATGACATGAATAGGAGTTGCAATCCCTAGAAGCAAGTTGGTGAGTCAATGGCCAATGCCGTGTAGTGGTTTGCATTGTAGGCACCCACTTGAGCTCCGACTAGTGGTAGTGAACAAAACCAACTACGACAAGACAACCCATATTTGGCAACCCACAAAATAGATGTCAAGAAAAAGCAGCCAATTCTTACTTTGACATGTGATTGAAATGGAGACAAATACAACCCCATTTCCTATATTATAAGGAGCAAAAGAGTTGGATGACTTATATCTGTACACGGTGCATGCGGCACAGGTACTATGAAATAGTTAGATTGCTAGATCACTATTTTTTTGAAGATTTAACAAAAAAATACTTTGACATTAGCATAATTGTTAAACTTCATAATCGATCACTCTCACTATCTGATTCTTGAGCATAATCATAAACTGCTAACAATTAGGATCACATAATTATAAAACAAATCTTTTATAAAATTGGTAGGCTCATACTACCCCACGATCATAATTCATAAAAAAAGAGATCGGTTAAAAAATAATGAAATAACTATTTAATTTATACAATTTTTTAGTTATTCTTTAGTTATTTAAAAGTTATTGTAAGTAAAGTATTGAGTTTATTTTCAAGCTTTTAAATATATAATTTCATATAATAAATCTTATGATCTATGACCGGATCCTGTGATCTGATTTACAACACATATCCATAATTATGAGGTCTGGAATTTGACTACATTAAACTAGTACTCTCTGATGCATAGAACTTGTATGATAATCTGATGCACAAAATGTTGGAAGAGGAGTGTCTATTGTTGGAGTCCAATAATAGACACTACAGTTAGATAAATTGGGATCATTTGATCTAATCTAAAGAGTCCAGATCTTACTCAACTACTAAAGAAAAGAGATAAAAGAAAAATTATTTTTTAATATTCTATCTGAGCCATCCAATCTAAATGGATGTTCAAATTTAACTTCTCCTATTGCTTATCAAGTTCAGAGAATCCAGATCCCAAAATGTTACGGTATCGGTTGTGTGCGATTGAAGAAAAAGGTAAACAGGTGGGCCTATACCGCCCGACAACAGAAAACTGGGCCCATTTTCCAACTGTAGCCTACCTTAGCCTCTTACATTGCCTATAGCTTCGGCTTTTTAGAGTTCTCAATTCTACACTCCAAACTAAAATATCACATGGTCCGGCAATCTTCTTCCTCCCAAAATGATCCATTCACAATTGTGGTCCTTTTGCGATATCAAACAAAATCTGGGTGCTTGGATCGATGTTTTTTTTATTTTTAAAACATTAATAAAGGAACTATGATGTCATTTATACGTTTTTAAATTAAATATATATACAACTATGTCATTCTTTATTATTACCAGCTCTTTTCTCTTGTCCTCGATTCAAATTTAAATAATTTTTAGGCTTTTTAACGGAATTTTTTTCAGATTGTAATCCGTAAACAAAAATGAAATATTTAGTAAAAACAATTGTGTGAAAAATGAACAAGTTACACTCAAAACAATAGTTAAATGTTTTGTTCTTGACAGCTGATTACAAATTAAGAAAAATTGCATGGACTAAATTGTCCAAGCATTGTGTAAGAGGTGTAATTTAAAAGCACTTCCAGTGTAAGCGACATTTTTTTGCTATTTAATTAGTAAATTTTTTAAATTGTATGCGTTTGGTATTTGATAACCAAAACAAGCTGACATTAGGCTTTAGATGAGTTGCTCTACCACTCATGAAAAGCCTTCGTATTAGCTTTCTCACACTGACAATGATTATACGTACACAACCTTTCGTCTTCCTTGCATATTAGAAGAAATTATTGAAGTGTTGGCACCTCTACATCATACTTCGTTTCGAACTTTTGCATTCATGTGGCTTGGTGGTTCTCTGTATATGGGTTTGTTGCTTCCTTTAGCTTTTGCATATTATTAGAATAAGATGTTGAAGTGTTGTCTTCTTCCATATCGAGATTTTGCATATGTGTGGGTGAATAGTTCTCTGTATCTGGGGTCTTACATTCTTTATTCCTTCTTTTTATCCATCATCATCTTTCATGTTTTGCTTGCTTTTTCTTCCTCTTTTTTTAGTTTGAGTTACATGTGACTATAATATGCCCGATGTGGCATTGGTCTATGTTGGCGATTGAATATGCTTCTGGCTCTGGTTTGATCATGTGCTTGAATGGTTGATTCGACAGTGGTAAGGTTTTAGCTTCCTTGTGTACTGATTAGTCTGAACTGATTTTATAATTGACTTCCTTCCCTCTTTTTTTGTCAGAATTTCTACACGTTGCTTGCTTTGTCGTCTTATACCTTTTTCGACACAACGGAAGTTCCACTTTTGGGCTCGATAATTACCCTGTTTGCTATTTCAGAGACCTGTACATTTTCATCAGCTCCTTGGTCGTGTGATGCCTTAGTGGATTCAGTGTTTCCTTTGCCTACACGGGCCCCTTCTTTCTCTTGTGTTGTTCTGTTATATTCGTAACATTCTGTTGTGTTTGTATTTTATCCTTAGGATGGGTTTTTATGGAGTTGCGTGTTAGAATCGTGCATCTCACCCCCTCCATTTCAAGCTTCATATATTGTCTATTTTGTTACCTTTGTATTGTGGCCTCAAACTTATCTTTTGATATAATTCTGTTTGTCGTACACTTGAACCGTCTGTATGCTTCATAATGCTTGCTAGTGGTTTTTTGCTGATACTTTATTTTGCTCTGTTTTTGTTTTCATAATATGAACAAAAGGCGTACTAATTTATTGTAGGTTTAATGGCTTGGAATTATCGCACTTATACAGAGATGATTTGCCTTCGAGTCCTCGTGTTCTACTAATATATAATGACCATGTATCAGACTTGGATGATGGTCTTTTACTTTGAGGGAACATTTCGCATTTATAGTTGTATTTAAATTTTGGTGTGATAGTCTTGCCTCCAGATATGGGACCAATGTCTAAACGCTTTTGGTGTTGGCTTCATGTTGTATTAGATCAATGTGCGTGGATTGAATCAAGTTGCATCCGAATTAGGTCAACTTATGTCCAAATGGATCAAACTTACATCTGAATTGGATCACCCATTTTCTAAATGTTTATACCTGGTGCTAGTCTGAATTTAAGTTTCATTTTGGTTCTATATGCGTGGCATAGTTAGGGACACGAGATTTAAACCTTACTCTGCCTTTTTATATATGCTTGGGTTCATTAACATGTGTATAAAATCCTTGAGCATCTTGTAATTGTGACTTAACATAGCGTGACTGAGCACGACGTAAATGGGCATGGTGTGCCTGAGCATGATGTGACTTCGTGGAGTTTGTTAGAATGCGTGACATGATTTGCACATGTAAGTGTGTGGCTTGACCGCGTCTAATTGCTTGATGGTATAATCATGTCACTAATAAGCATTTAGATGCATGTGATTACACACATTCTAGTCCTCAGGAGAGTTAGTTCTTCATTGATGGAAGTTGCAATCTTCAAAGTGAGGCACAAATTTGGAAAGCGCACAAATGTTCTTTCTCACATGTTTGGCTATGAGGTCCTCCAAAGAGCTTCATTGCTTGATCTTCATGATTACCCGCCAATAGCCTCATGTGTATTTGCAAGCTCCTTATTACTCCTTACGAGCATCTGCACATGATTATGTATCCCACTCCGTATTAGGATTTATGCTCTGCTGTAACTTTTGTTTTGTTGCTTGAAACGAACCATTTCATTAAGTCACTTCTCTTTAAAGTATCATAAGTTTGTTCGCATGTCTCATCTTGTTTATTCTCGGGTTGTTGTCGAGACTCTATTTTACTCTGTTTTGTTATCATTGATTGAGTTAAGGGCATGTGATTTTATCACAGCACTTAATGACTCGTACTCGTCACACCTATGTGAGAGAGGATTCGTCTTCGGGTACCTGAACTCCTCTCACATACTTTGATCATGTATTTTTCTTGGATAATGATCTTGCTTTCGGGGAGTGCTATATTGTTGCCAATGGTATTTTTATAAATACTTAGTATTTTGCTTGGATGACATCATCACCCCGGGTATTTTCTATCCATGGGGATATAGGTAGGACATATCCGCTTCTACTCATGGTCTATAGTCTCATCCTCTGATATTTTGGGATTGCATTGATGAGCATGAGTGTCACCTTTCTCTGAGGGTCTCTTGCTGAGTTAGGTTGACTCTATCTAAGATATATTAATAGTCAAGTTCGCAATTTCCTGCAAATGTGTAGAGAATTCCTGACTAATAGAGTTACGTCTTTGAAGAAGAAGGGAGACAGCCTAAAAGATAAGCTTAAGAATTTCTGAATTGTAACCGTACATCAAGGCACTTAACTATGGGGTTGAGTGGAGTATTTGGTTGAGATAATCATTTTCTTCGACTCATTTATCTTCTTTGATTTATTTCAAGATTGCTTGTGTCTTCTTATGGGCTTGTAACTTCTTCATCTGTGGACTTAGTAGGTTCCTAATTTTGGTTATCTAGATTCTTGTTGTTGAGGCATGAGTCTCTTTCTCATTTTTTCCTTGGGTGGATTTGGCTTTCTATATGTAATGCAGCCCTCATATGTATACACATATTAGATAGCCATTTCAATATATGGAGGCGCTTCAATTGGTGGTCATCACGGGCTAGAAAAGATGGCATATCGTTCTAAAAGGCTCATGAATATGTACAATTGGTTCGATATAAGTAGAAGAGTCGCATGTTTGATTGTTACGCGCCACCCTATAACTTTATTGGGTTTCCTTTCATTGTTCTTGCTTGCTTGTATCTCATTATCATTTTTCTTGAGGACTGCACGTATAATTTTTTTGGTGGAATGACGTGAGGATTCAGGATATCAAATGGGTTGATGATGCATCAAGTTTTGGACATCTCTTCAGCAAATATGTGAATACCCCATTTTCTTACTTGCTATTTGTTTCCATGATTTGGAGTTTCATAAGCGACATCGAGAAGCATGGGTTTTACAACATGAAGAGATTAATTTTTTACATAGGCCTTTAGGAAGAAGAATGTTGTAGTATATGAGCATGAAATCTTTTAACTCAACTAAGCAATGTATCTTCTTCAATCGGTTGTACTCCTGAGCATGTTGTATAGAACTGTGTATGAATCAAGCTCTTTGTATAAATGTGAGTGCGATTTAGACCGTAGAGATGTTTAAGGTGGAAAGGATGCCTGAGAAATCATCGTTTATGAGTTATAATTTATTGAAGCTCTCAGGTAGATCCTCATGGAATGTGGTTCAATGAATGATGTTGTCGTGGCATACGAGTCTTAGGTTGCATCATATATAGCATTGTCGTATTTAGTTCACTTTCACTTTGGTAAAGTTATAGCCTTGAAATATTCCTTTTGTGTTAATAATAGACATTCATGGCATGATTTTACTTGCAAGACAAAGAAAACAAAATGAATCAAAATGGAAATGTGTAGTGATTATAAAGTAACGAGTGTGATAGCATAAGATGATCTAAATGAGTCAAGCAAAAGGGTGAGTATACTAGCCTTTTGCATTTATGTCTTTTTGAAATTCTAAGACCAACTACAATGAAGCTTTCTTGTTGGTAAAGAGATAGCTTGCTTTAGCTTGATATAAGGATTGAATAGTAGAGACTCTAGATACTCTCGACTCATTGTCTTTTCTTTTAATTAAGGCATAGCTGTAAATGGTCATCATTGAGAATCCCTAGTATCCATCCATGGAAGTAGAGTTGTACCGGCTGATTTAGGTCCCTCCATACGAATAAATTCAATCGTTAGCATTCCTTCACAAACCCAACATCCAATTAGATGTATACAAACTTGTTCCCTACATTTTCAAACCTGGTGATCGGTATCTCTAAATTTGTGTCTTTTCATTGAGGATTACTCATTGATGAAAGTATTATGACCAGTATAACATTTATTGTGGAGCCTACGCCCGCGAGCGCCCTTCATATCTGTACATTATTAAAAAATGTTTATAGATAAAGGGGCATGTGATGATTTGAAAAAAGATTTCCACATCTTCACTAGCGAAAGAAATGGCATTTATGGTTTTGAGGACCACACGACTGACATGATGTTTCTCTAGGAAGCGTTTCGATCTGCATTCATGGGACATGTTATGTAGAATTCAATATTCACATGTTTCTTCGCATGAATGGCAATATGATTAAGACTGTAGGGTCATTTGAAGTTGAAGTACGCGTGGCAAAGTATCATTTCATGGGATTTGATTGAGTGAAGCCCCGTAGTAGATCCTTGGATGCCAATGGTGGATGCCTAAGACATGAGTTTATGTTCTTGTTATACTCCTTTGAGGTTCAATATCACATGTAAGGCAGTGTACTTTAATAGAGAATAGGTTGTTTCAACTTGTTGAGAATTTGATAGAAGTGCCTCTGAATAGTCTGTCATTTGTGGTATTGTTGATTTTGTGGATTTTATAAGTAGTATAGGGTCTATGGATTTTTGGATTTTAGATTTTATATTTTGAGAGCCATGTCTCTGTGTAATTATAAGTAGTTGTGGTCGTATTAGCATGATTTGACTTTTTAGAGAGTTATGTCTTGGTTGATAGATAATCCTTAAACTTTATTGATTCGAACGGTAGAGAATAATTTCTATCACGGAGAAACTCTTTGAAGAATATCAAATCCAAGTACACTTGTTGTGCTTGGAGCGCTCATGACTAGAATACCTTCAGTGATGCTTGAACATAGCATGAGCTCTTATGTCCATAGGAGGATGACGTGAACCAACCAAATCGAAAGCTCAAATGTGTCTGTACATAGTGCCATCAGAGATGGAAACATCTTTTAATATTTATGGCTAAAATGATGTTCAATTAAAGTATATGGTTTGTAAACCGATGTCCAATTAAAGAGGTGATGTAGTCATAAGAAATTACTTGAAACATTCAAGTATTTTCTCTGAGTAGGGTTTGTATTGGGAATACTGTAAACAATTATTTGAAGTGTTAAATAGTCATAACAAAACTACTTGAATAATTGTTGAGTATGAGATAGACATGAGTAATAAGGTAATTTTGTGTATGTGTTTGTGGGAAATGGCAGGCCATAGATGTATAATACCTAGTTTTAAGGAAAAAGTACATTCAAAACACTTTTACAAAAGGTGTATTTCTCCAAATTGCTTAAAAAATATTTGATATTCTTCTAGTTACTAGTTAAAAACATGTTTCTAATTGTGACACATTAAAACCAATTTTATTTTAATATATATAGAATTACGGTAAATGTTTTTATTACCATTTTTGTCAAGGGAAGGATGGATACAACATGGGGTTTGAACCCCTGACCTTGATGTAGAAACCTCTCTTATAATCATTTGGCCTGAAAGGTCGGGTTAACATCTATTAATATAACAAAGAAAGAGAAAGGTAAAAACTTTAAAAAAAAAAAAAGAACAATCCGAGGTTGACCAGGTAATTGACCAAGTTTTAACTGATCAAGTGATGTCCTTATCATTCATGAGTTGATACACTATGAATCTAAAAATGATTTGACAGATTAACCTATAAATGATTGTCACATCACTTGATCGCTTAATATTTTGTCAATTAATTGGTCATACTATAATTAATCAGGGTCGTTCGGTTCGTGCGATCTAGAATGATCATCACAATTCAGTTGTTGGCTATTCAATTAATTGTAATTCAATTGCTGAAAAAATATGATTCTCATGTTTGGTTGTGCAAGATAATCAGTAAATGATGGGTGATAATTTATAATTTCTATGTTTGGTATAGATTAATTTTTTTGTATATCTGTATAAATAATGATAATTTATAATTTCTATATTTGGTATAGGTTAATTTTTTTTGTATATCTGTATAAATAATAATAAGTTATTTAAATATTATTTTAGTTATAATTATGTAAAAAACATTTTGATGTGCAATTTTAACTATTTTTAACATTAATTTTAATTATTTTTTGTTAATATTTAGATAAATTAATAATATTAGACTAAACATTAATAAAGCTAATTTTAGTTAAATTAATAAAATGAGAGATAATGAAAAACATATTGATGTGCAATTACATTAATTTTGATTTTTTATTAATATTTAAATCAGGCTCAATTTTTATAAAAAAAAAAGTTCAATTAGGGTCTAGCCCACTTTTTAAACATAAATAATAAACTGACCATTAAATTTACATAGTGTAAAAATAGAATGAAACACCTTAGCCCACTAACTAAATAAGGCACAAGATAAAATTACCCTTATCCGTAACTAGATCCTTTTTCACACACACATTCAGTTTCGCTCCTACATTCACGGCTTCGAACACTATATGAAACCTAAGAAAACGTCACCAAGAGTGACGGTAATTTCTTAACTAATCTTTTTCAATATTTTTTGTGTTCTCTATAAGGTTCTAGTACAACGATTTTTATGGTTTCTCCGTCAAAGTCACGAGTTCTGCTTCTCTTTGACATTCCGCCAATTTTTTTCTCATTCCACTAATATTTAGTTTCCGTTCTTCTAAATTTTGATTTTAATCATCAATTGAGGTAAGTTTACATATACCCTAGATTTTTCACAACCTTATTTTCTTCATTGTTCCTAATTTATGCTCATTCTTATGTGATTTTTATTTCTCAAATTTCGAGTTATTCTGGATTTCAATATTCAATTTAATCCAGATATATATTCACATACGCTAGTTATAATTTCAACTCTTTGTATTTGATTATTGACAAGATATTAGGAATATTGGTGTAGTATTGGCTTATAAGTGCTCCCTTGTAATTTGGGTTGAATGCATGTAATTATGTTTTTTGTCGTCGTTTTGTTTGGCTCTGGCCCTGTGTAATGATTTATTTAAATTACAGTGTTCAGCGTGCTTTCATGTATATTATTTTCCAACAATTTCTTAGCGACCAAACTGAAGTTAACTCCTACATGATCTTTAACCATTTGTTATTTCTAACTAATTTGGCCCTTTAGATTTCTATTATATTTCTCATATCTTATTCTGATGCAGAAGAACAAGGTTATTACTCATATTTAATCCTTATTAGAACAATACAAATTTTTATCCTAAATAGGATTTGTTGAGTATTGTAAATATGTTAGTAGTTGTCATCGTAGAATTTCAACAACGAAACACACTGTTACATAGGTTTTTGTAGTGTAATTTCCTGTACATCGTGTAAGTATGTGAGTTATGTAAATATAATATGTATTGAGCATACAACTAGTAATGACATAATGCTAATTGAACTGGAAAAAAATCATCCAAGACACGTGTATAGAAATAACGCTGAAACGGGAGATCTCGTTAGTATGAGAAAGAATGCTGAAGCGGGGAACTATCGTTTCTGGAACGGGGGACAGTCGCTTCTGGAACGAGTGACCATCGCTTCTGGAACAGGTGATCATCGCTTCAAGAACTGGTGATCATCGCCTCTGGAACGAGGGAACTATCGCTTCCAAAACGGGGGAACTATCGCTTCCCGAACGGGGGACCATCACCCCCAGAACGGGGAAAAATAACAGAACGGGAATCGACATCTCGAGAAGGGGAGATCATTGCTTTCAGAACGGGAACCGATATCTCGAGAACAGGGAATCATTACCTCCTGGACATGACAGAACATCAGAACATAGGGTTTAGACTGGCAGTCAAGCCATTTTGATTTATTGACCCGAACCATAAGAAACCACCAAATCGCTATGACTGATTGAGTTGTTAGGGATGAAACAGCTGGAAGGAATGAGCAGAGTAAATGAGCCCACGCCTGAAAGCAATCTCATCAGCCGAA
This sequence comes from Datisca glomerata, assembly GCA_003255025.1. Lineage (NCBI taxonomy): Eukaryota > Viridiplantae > Streptophyta > Magnoliopsida > Cucurbitales > Datiscaceae > Datisca > Datisca glomerata. The sequence continues at coordinate 24,028 of QANY01008539.1, forward strand.
AGCTTAGGGGATGTGATCATCCCCTTTTTATTATTCTTATTATTGTAAGGCATATAAGTACAGGCTCATGTAAAAAATAAAAATGAGACGTCCTAAGCAAACATCAACTAAAGGCATTACCCTTTCTCACTTCTCTCATCAATAATTATGTAAAATCCATTACATAAGTGAATATCAACGATCTTCCCGTGGTTTTTCTCCCCTTTAAAGGTTTTTCACATAAACAATGGTGTCTTTAGACTCTATTTTTCTCTTTAAATTATGATATTTATTATCTGTTTGTAGAGGGTTCTCCATACCGAAAAAATCATTTACATTTGATGCTTTCGTTGAGAGTGAGAGAAAAACTCAAAGAAACCCCTCCCAAAATTCCAAAACCCAAATTAAACGCCCCCTTAACAATGAAAGCGAGAACATAAACGACAACAGGTTGGAAGCAGAGATGGGAATGACAAGTATAAAACTGGAAACGGAACATAAAATGATAAACTTGTTCCTTGCATATTCGATTCGCTTATTTCTTTTACATCATTATCAACTTCTAAAAAAAGAAAAAAAGAGTAATGAGATCAGAAAAGAAATCCATTCGAAAGAATGATGAGTTAAAAAAATCAAAGCGGATAAGAAAAGAGAGCTCAGATCAGCGGAAGGGCTCAGAAAGCTCATAAAAAAGGCTTCAGAAAAATTAAAGTCAGAGATTCAGAAAAGTCGAAGTTAGAGCTTCAGCACGAAAAAGTTGAAGTTCAAATCAGAGAAAACTCAGCTCTTCAGAAAAGAAAAGCTAAAAAAAGAAAGGCAGAAAAGAAGATCTGAGTAAAGAAATGCAGAAAAGAAAAGCTCAGTAAAGAAAATGCCAAATAAAAGAAGGTTGCGGCCTCAACGCTCCATTTTTTCGACGGTCCTACTAAACTTTTTGTTTGAAGGACCGTTAAAATTACACTTCCTTAGTTTGCTAACGTGCACCATAGACTTACTTGACCAGCTCTAGGATGACACCGTTGCAGGTCATCGCCCAGAGAATGGCTTTGGCAAGCTTCGCAAGCACTCAACCTTCTCTCCCCGATCAAGCTCCGGCAAGAAATTAGATGGCGGGAGTGTGAGATCATACTATGATGACTCGCCGGAGGTTCTGGTGAAGGTTACTCGGAGTATCATGATAGTAAAACCCCCCGGATTAAAGTTAAGTTCACCTCCGGCTTCGCCTACTGGATCTACTCCTCCAATGTCTCCATTCTCTAAACTTAATTTTGAGCTCTAGAAAAAAAAGGGTTATGACAATTTTCATGAAGCAACTCAGAAAAGCAGATTATGCAAAACGATCAACTTTAGAAATTAAACTGTATTTATTGAAATTCAATTATACGGTGAATCTTATATTATCAGGAAGATACAAAAGTATATTTATTAAAGAATCTCACGAAATTCGATTTGGAACTCTCAATCAAAACTTATGATATGATAATGTGCAAGCTATAAAATCTCTCTATTCTCAAACAATGGAACTAAGGGCATAAGTCATTGGGAGGGGCAATTCATAAGTCCTACTCTCAGAAGGAACTAATGACATAAGTCCTTAGGAGGGGCAATTCATAAATCCTACTCTCAGAAGGAACTAAGGGCATAAGTCCTTGGAAGGGGCAGTTCATAAGTCCTACTCTTAGAAGGAACTAAGGACATAAGTCCTTAGGAGGCGCAATTCATATGTCCTACTCTCAGAATGAACTAAGGGCGTAAGTCCTTGGGAGGGGCAATTCAGAAGTCCTACTCACAGAATGAACTAATGGCGTAAGTTCTTGGGAGGGGCAGTTCATAAGTCCTACTCTCAGAAGGAACTAAAGGCGTAAGTATTTGGGAGGGGAAATTCATAAGTCATACTCTCAGAATGAAATCAAAACGAGGTCATGGTTTCACTGAAGGAGCTTAAGTGCTTCAGAGCATCTACATACGTCGTTCTCAGAAGAAAAAAAAATGTCTTCAGAGCAAAAAAGAAATGTCTTCAGAATGGGAAAGTCTGGAGAATGGAAAAGGAAATGTCTTCAGAACGTGAAAGTCTGGAGAACGAAAAAGGAAATGTCTTTAGAACGAGAAATTCTGGAGAACGGAAAAAGAAATGTCTTCAGAACGGAAAAGTCTGGAGAACGAGAAAGAAAACATCTTCAGAACGGAAAAGAAAACATCTTCAGAACGGAAAAGTCTGGAGAATGGAAAATGAAATGCCTTAAGAACGGGAAAAACTTTAGAATAGAAAAGAAAAGAACTTGAGGAAAGAACTTTAAAACAAAAAAAAATTAAGGAAAGACCTTCAGCTTAGTGAGAAAATAAGAGTTGAGTAAAGAAGGGCAGAAAAGAAGAGCTAAAGAATGGAGCTCTGAGAAAAAGACGATGGAGTAAAGGAAAAAGAAGCGAGAAAATGAAGGAAAAAATTGAAAGAAGAAAAAGAAAATATGGAAATAGCCGAAACTCTACCAACAAATGCGGATCGTCAAACTCAAACTCTTGTGATGTAATTATGTAACGGTAGACTGGCTCCTTATTCTTTTTAATAAATTATTATTATTCTTGCACAACATTCTTGTCACAGATCTTAAGGTACGAGAGAGGAAAAATGAAAGATAAAGAAACGGGAGAAACTCTTTCACTAAACCCGTACTAAAGAAAATGAGAGAACCTCCCCATTGAGCTCATAATGATGAAAACAGGAAAAACTCTATCAATAAGCTCGTAGTAAAAAGAACGGAAAGACAATACAATGAATGAAGGAAAGTAATCATCATCGCCAGTGAGCTGGTAAAAAAGTTAGTCGATGAACGCAAAGCATTCGAGAACGGGAATAGAGGAACGTAACAATAGAAAGAAAAAGAGAAGCCATCACTGACTGCGAATGAATCAAAAATTGTTTGGGAAGACCACATCGCATGTTTTTAAGAAGCACGTGAGAACAGAAATGGGCAGACATAACGATAGAATAAGAAATGACAAACCATTACACCTCAATAAGTGAAACTTATTAAGTGTAATGAGAGAAAATGAACAGGAAAAAATGACTCAAAACACATGTACAGAAAAGAATGCTGAAACGGGAGACCTTGTCAGAATGGGGAAGAATGCTGAAGTGGAGAACTATCACTTCTAGAACGGGAGACAATCGCTTCTAGAACGGAATGACTATCGCTTCTGGAACGGAATGACTATCACTTCTGGAATGTGTTTATCGCTTCTGTAACGAGGGACAATCACTTCTGAAATGGTGACCATCGCTTCTGAAATGGGTGACTATCGCTTCTGGAACGGGAGAACTATCACTTCCAGAACGGGGGACCATCACTCCCAAAATGGGAAAAGATAACAGAACGGGAACCGACATCTCGAGAATGGGAGATCATCGCTTTCATAGCGGAAACTGATATCTCGAGAATTGGGAATCATTACAATCTGGACAGGACAGACATCAAAACAGAGGGTTCAGATTGATAGTCAAGTGGTTGTAATGATTGGCCCGAACCACAAAGAACCACTAAGTGGCTATGATTGATTAAGTTGCTGAGAACAAAAGCAGCTGAAAGGAATTAGTAGAGTAAAAGATCTCACGCCTAAAAGCAAACCCATCAGCCGAAACCAATCCCATCACCTGAAAGCATAGGGGATATGATCATCCCTTTTTTATTATTCTTATTATTGTAAGACCTATAAGTATAAGTTCATGTAATAAGAAAAAAAAAGAGGACCTAAGCAAACCTCAACTAAAGGCAATGTCCTTCCTCTCTTCTCTCATCAACAATTACGTAAAATCCATTGCAGAAGTAAATATCAATGATTTTCCCGTAGTTTTTCTCCCCTTTAAGGGTTTTCCAAGTAAATGATGGTATCATTATTCTCTCTTTCTCTCTTCAAATTATGATATTTACTATTTGTTCGTAGAAAGTTCTTCATACCAAAAAAAATCCTTTACATTAATCATATAGCAGAAATAACTAAAACAATTTCTTAGAAACACTACTAGTTACGCATAAACAATGTATATAAACGATCGGTATATTACTATATACTACCAATATATTATACTTTGTTTACTCAATTATTTCAATATTCAGAGAGAAATAAGTTTGATATATTGTAGTCTCTTTAATTTGTTATGTCAATTTTTATAGAGAATAGCCATCATATTTATAATGGTTGTTCTATAATATAGCTTATGGACTTCAACTTTTTATATAGGATGACAATGGCTATCAAAGGAGGACTAAGTCAAAGAATGATTCAAATTTACCATGAAGATGGCATACCAAACTTCAAGATTTTATCACAACGTTTTGCAATTTAATAGTTAATTAATCAAGTGATGTTTGAAATTATTTCTTAACTTGAAGATTTTATCACAACGTTTTGCAATTTAATAGTTAATTAATCAAGTGATGTTTGAAATTATTTCTTGTACACTTATGATGGACATTGTTGATTACTAAGATTGACATTAAACTTTAAGTATATAAAGTAATTTTGTAATGATTTTTTTTAATGATAGAAATGATTTTAAGATTGAAACAATTTTAGTATACAAAGTAATTTTGTAAATATTTTTTGTGTCGATGTAAATATTATAAGATATTTATGATATGTGGAGTACTGTTTCTATATATATATATATATGGTAACATACTATTGGTACGTGAGGGTATACTATAAATGATGTGTCAAAAAGATAATATTTTTATGAAGAAAATGATGTATTGAAATGATTATGAGGATTAATACTGATTTTATGATGATGTATATAATATCTTTTAAATAATTTTAGAATATGTGATCTATATGATACTTGCATCATTATTTGTACTTGTATATGATAATACACTATGCGTATATAAATATATATTGTAAGTAGTTATTACATTACTAATAAACATAGTAATAAACATTCTCATTGACATAATAATCTTGGTCATATTACATTATCATATCTACTTCAATATCATATCATGTGGTGCATCTTTACTAATGAACAATGGATTCAACTTATAGTTAACATAATTTCTTTGTTCATCCTACTTCCATCATAAAAAAGTTATGATATATTGACAATCCGGTATGTAAGAATAAAAAATAAAAATTTAATAACAATCAGTAAGTTACAATGACATACAAACAATACATAATTTTATACTATAGTATATAATAACATACAACATTTTAAACTTGAAATATGAAAATCTGTTTAATGAAGAAAATACTATGTTCTACCTCTAGAAAACAAAGCTAATGAGAGGGTCAATGCATAAGTGAAAAACTTACAAGCAATAACAAAGTTATATTCACAATACAATCTATAATTACTAATTAGTCTAAAAAATTCGACATCAAATAATATGAGTCATAATTGAATCAGTTAAAGAATAATTGAGTCACAAAATAAAATAACACTATCAGATTGTTATATTCATTAAACTAAAGAAACTGATCAACATCCAAAAACTAAATCTCTAATAACTAAAATCATAAAAGTAATACAACATTCCCCACCTAATTTAATATTTATTTCTAACAAAGTCTCTAAAATCTAAATAATCAGAGAGATAATGTTGTTATAAAGATGGTGAAATACTCAAATATGGTTCAAATTTATGAAGAAATGGCTCCAAAGATCTAATACGCCATACAACTTTCCAAATCAAATCTAGCTTCAAAATTTGTCAATTGCGATTATGTATCAAGATTCCAAGATGATTTTTTGATTAATAGATTCAAATTAAAATGATTGAGAAGTAACTTCATATGAAATTGGTCGATTAGGAAACTTTGCACAGATAAAGAGGAGAGAGAAAGAGAGTAAAGAGAGCTTCATCGTGAGAGAGGGGACGATTTGATCATGAGAGAGGAGCAGAATTTCTTAAGAGATCCATTCAAAATTTAAGTTTTTTTATGTTACCCTCCGAATTTTAGATACAATCATAAAAATACTCTCAACATTGGATAAATTTACAAAAAACCATCCACTTCCAATTTGTAAATTTAATTTTTGTTTTATAGTTGTGAATAAAAAATTATAAGTATTTATTTATTTTAAATTTTAAATTACAGATTTGATTTATTTCAATTATTAATAATTTATTTGATTTTCTAACTATTAGTTATTTACTTGAGCTATTATTAATGAATTTAAGAAACTATTTTATTTCATAATCATTATTGACTTATTTTAATTAGTAAATTTTAAATAATATATTTTAATTATTACTAATTTATTTTAAACGCACATCATAGATATATTAAATTTAAATTAATTTAGAAGTACGAATAGCACTTTATGTTGCAATATGAATATTTTGGAAAACGAATTTGATTTTTTCTATTCTTATTGTTAGCAAACATATCATTAATATTAAAAAAAAATCTCCCAATCCGATTCCTCCGAGTTAATTAAAGACATCAATAAAATATTTTTTTTCTTTTTTATTCTTTTCTCTTTCATTTTATTCTAATTTTCTCTTTAAAATCCATTAGGGTTTAGCATACACAACTATAATGATAACTTAACATGAATCTAATAGATATGTGAATTTATCAGATGGCTCGTCTATCAATCATCGTAAAGTTTAAAAAAGAAGGTAGAAGATGATTACTATTGTATTTCTGGTCATAACCACATCGTGAAAAAATGAAATTGTAGTAATGGAACCACTTAGTAAACAAGAGGTCCAACATCATGAAAGTATAAATAGTAGCAAATAACTCTGATTATGAAATTTAGGCTATCTTAACTAATATGCACACTATATCAAATATTATTACTATATCATTGAGTCTAATTTAAACGATAAAACAAAAGACATTAGCAATCAAGCACATGACCCCACAAGCTTCATTATGCGAATAATGGTGGATAAGTTAGTTAAAAACATTGAGCTGTTCATGGTGTGAAATTGAAGAAAACACAGAATAATTTGTAGTTCAAACGTCAATACCTCAATCATAAGATCCAATCTCTTGAAATAGACCCGGTGATCATTGAACCGTGCCAAAAATAGTAAATGATTCAATAATCCAAATCGTTAATCACATTTATCCCGAGGATCACATAACCATATTCCCTCCACTAATTGATACTGTAGGTGGTATTTCCTGCGCTTTCATGTTAGATTCAAAATTCATTTTGGTGAACCGTAATTAAATAAAATCTCAAGATTTCATCTTAAACATATCGATAATCAAATCAATATAAAGCGGAAGCGTACTTGAATCTATGACGATAGATCATTGTTTAGAGTCGAGCGGTTGACCTTCCAGATCTACACAATTCTCTATCCGAGAGTCCCCTTTGATTAAGTTTCTCAATTTTTCTCTCTAACGATGAGATATTAAAGAGAATTGAATTATTTTTTGTTATCGTGTCACCCGAGTACCATAACAGGTTATAGATAATTCATCTTTTGGTATTTCTATTTTAGCTCATCATAAAAATAAGAATTACTCTAAAGTCTCTGCACATTAAATGGTCCACAACCTATCAAATACATAAAACCCAAATTATTCAAACCTTAGCTGATCACTTTTAATTGAGTTTAACTTTATTTGACAGTCTGCAGCACATAATTATTTTACAGATAGGTCCAACGTTGGATTAAGGATCCAACAATCTCTCACTTGGACTATGTGTTAAATCTTATAATTATGTTTTATCAAAAATAGTCAACAATCTCTCACTTGGACTGTGTGTTAAATCTTATAATTATGTTTTGTCAAAAATAGTTGAACACATTCAACTTTGCTGTCATTATCGAAATATATCTATAACCAATCTGGTCTTTAATCAAACCGACATAGAATCAAAATGGCATTTGTTATATCAATCGTAACTCAACCCATCAATGGTCACGTATATTAACACAACTGAATGACATGGATTATGATGTGGATGTGTAGCATGAAAATTTCATGTAATGTGATCTTAACATGCATATTTCTAACTGGTCCTCCATAAATCTTAGTGAGATCAAACCATACATAAATCAGAGTGTGAATACCAAAGACTTTATTTCTGCAGAAAATAACCTTTTTCGTAAACCAAAACAACTGAAAAATATGTCTATATGAAAAAACATCTAAAAATAAAATACAAACTCTCACTAGAATTGAATACCCTCAACTCATATGACATCCATATGAGTAGTGTGCTCATAAAACACCTTGGGTGGCAATCCCTTAGTATAAGGATCTACAATCATAGAGTTTGTTCTGATGTGCTCTATAGACAACTGTGCACTTTGAACCATTTCTTTAACAACCAGGAACTTGATATCTATGTGCTTTGACTTTGTCAAGTTTCTGTTGTTATTAGAATAAAGTATTGTTGATTTATTATCACAAAATAACTTTAGTGGTCTCTGAATATTGTCCAATATGCGCAGCCTCGCGACAAAATTCTGTAACCATATTCTGTGATTGGACGTCTCATAACATGTTATGAACTATGTTGTCATGGTAGAAGAAGCTATATGAGATTGGTTAGCACTCTTCCAGGAGACAACACCTCCAGCAAGCAGAAAAATATAACCCGACGTAGATTCCATACTATCTTGGCATCCAGTGAAATCGGAGTCAGTATATCCAACGATCTCAATCTGATCCAACCTCCAATATGTGAGCAGTATTTTGTTCTCTGTGAGTACTGCAAGACCCGTTTAGCTACTTTCCAATAGTCTATGCCTGGATTGCTTAAGTATCTACCAAACATCCTAGTCACGTACGCAATATCAGGACGTATACAAACTTGAGCATACATTAGACTCCCCACTACTGAGGCATAGGGAATCTTCTACATGCCATATCTTTTAAGGACATTTTCGATATAGCTCTTTTATGATAATTCAAGAATACCATGAGAATGATCTCGGTGTATTTGAATCTCTAATATAAAAGAGACTTCACCAAGATCTTTCATTTCAAAATTCTTAGCTAGAAATCTCTTAGTGTCGTGCAATAAGCATATATTGTTGCTGGCAAGTAAAATGTCATCCACATATAAAATCAAAAAAAATATGTCTGCTCCTATAGAACTTATGCTATATACAATCATCGACTAAATTTATCTCAAAACCGAATGATATATACCTACTTGAGTCCATAGATGGATTTCTTAAGTTTACAAATCATATTCTTCGGGTCTCCTGACATAAAGTTTTTTGGTTGCACCGTGTAGATCGTCTATTCAATGTCACCATTAAGAAACGCCGTCTTTACATCCATCTGATGCAGCTCAAGACTGAAATATGCCACCAATGCCATTATAATCCTGAAAGAGTCTTTCGTAGAAACCGGAGAGAAAGTCTTTTATAGTCGATGCCTTCTTTCTGTGTAAATCCCTTTGCGACAAGACGTGCCTTGTATCTTGTCACATTACTTTTTGAATCCTTTTGGTCTTAAAAATCCATTTGTAACCAACGGGTTTCACAGCTTCTGATAATGGAACAAGATCTCACACGTCATTGCCCTTCATAGACTTAATCTCCTCATTCATGGCATCATTCCACTTTTGAGAGTTAGAACTTTCCATGGCTTGAAGGAATTTGATCGGATCATCTTCCATCACACCAATGTCAATCTCACGTTCTTGGAGAAATACAATGTAATCATGTGGCATCACACTTCTCATCTCTCTAGTGGATCTCCTTAATGACATAGTGTCTTGAGATGCTAGAGTTAGTTCTTCCAGAATAATATCTTAAATGGAAGGCTCACTGATATTGTCTTGTGTTGTGCCATGAACAAGGCTGGAACACAGTCCTGATAAATTCTTATAACACTTGTGAAAATATCAACATATTTCTCTTGAAGGACAAATACATAACTGCATCTCCTCCCGCAAACTTGGCATTTCCCAACTCAAAAATCGACCTACTTATGGGATCATAAAACTTGTATCCCCTGGATCTTTCAAAATATCCAACAAAATAGCAACTCACCGTTCTTAACTCCAGTTTCCCTCATAAGGCCTATAAGGCCATGCTTCAGCTGGACATCCCTAAATGTGCAAAAGCTTTAGACTAGATTTCTTGATGGTCCAAAGTTCATATGTGGTCTTGACAGTTACTTTAGTTGGATCTCTATTAGGGATATATGTTGCAGCCTTAAGTGTTTCACCCTAGAGTTATGTTTCATCTTTCAATAACACCATTCATAGTGGGCTAACTCGGCATAGTGTACTATGGGATGATACTGCATTCCTCTAGGAATTCAACAAATGGTCATGGACGTTGTTCACTTGAACTGTCATATCTATCATAGTACTCACCACCACGGATAGATTTGACGCTTTTAATCCTTTTGTTGAGTTGATTATCAACTTTAGCCAAAAAAATTTTGAACACGTCCAATGACTGTGACTTTTCATAAATGAGATATATATACCGATATCTAGAATAATCATCTATGGACGTTATAAAGTATTATTGACCATTCCAAGCGACCAAAGAGAATGCCCTACAAATATCTGTATAAATAAGTTCTAAGATGTCCCAAGTTCTGTTGGCTTTAAATCTCCTTTTATCGGTTTGCTTACCCTTAATGTAATTAACACAAACGTCAAAATCTGTAAAATTTAAGGGACCGAGAATTCCGTCTGACACAAGTCACTATTTTCTCCATATGGAGATATGACCTAATATCTTGTGCCATAACGCAACCGAATTCTCACTAGTTAATTTTCTTTTAGTACCTCATGTACTTGCAGAGATTCTTTAATTGAAGCAATTGTATCAAGTAAATAAAGATTATTGTAACCTGAAAAGTAACTGGAACCAACAAAATTTGAATCACAAAACAAATCATAGTTTTCATCTCCAAATGATCAACCATAACTAACTTTGTCCAGAATAGAGACAAAACTCAAATTTTGTCTAAAAATGGTACAATTAATGTTTCATTATGATTCAAATAAAATTTAGACTTTAACGATAATCTAAATTTCCTTATCGCCTCAATTTCAATCATCTTGCCATTGCCCACATAGATGTATCTTTCAACATCACTTGGCCTTCAACAAGTGAAGCAACACTGTATAGACACACTGATGTGAGTTGTTGCACCAGAATCAATCCACCACGCATGTCTAACAACTGGACTTAAATTAACCTCAGAACAAATCAGATTAAGAAGCATACATTTCTTAGCACGCCAAGCGTTATGATGTGTGTATTGCTTCTTCCTATGCCATTTAGTTCCATTAAAGTAACAACTATTGCCATTTAGTTCCATTATTGTTTCTTGTGTGGCGTTGTATCTGCAACTACTTTTTCCCTTTTCCTTTTCTTTCTTTGCTCTTATCCTTAAAGGTGGAGGCCAGGTAAGCACTCTCTATCTTTTCATGTTTCATTCTTTACTCTTCTTGAACATTGTGTAAGATGAGCTCATTCAGAGACCGAGTCTCTTTCTAACAATTGTAGCTCACTTTAAACTGGCTAAACTATGCTGGAAGGGATATCAGAACCATATGCACAAGCAAATCCTCAGAGAGTTCGAGCCTAAATGCTTTCAACCTTGAAACAAGATGAGGCATTCCCATGATGTACTCCCTGATGTTGCATTTACCCTTATACCTCATCGAAATTTGTAATTTAAAATGAGCTTACCATTTTCTGCCTTTTTGTTCTTGACAAACATCTTTTTAATATCCGCAAAGAAATCCTTAACTGTAATAATCTTTTCAAATATAGTGCCCTTAAATGTTTCTGAAATGGCCTTCTTCATGATCATGTTTCTTGAATGTACACATGCAATTTGATTTCTCCCACCTTTCCATATCCTTCCTTTCACCAGAGGTACTCTAATCCGTAAGAGGTGAAGGAGAATCAATTATCAATGCAAGATCAAGATCCATAACTACAAAAATTATCAAGGGATTATCTTTCTAGGACTTGAAGTTTGAACCAATTTAATCCTCTATTTTTACATGATGTTAGCATTAGCTTGAGTAATAACTTAATAAAGAACAATTAACTAACCTAAAAGCTCACATGAATCCCAAATAACAATAATTAATTCAAACAAAAGTAAACTCCATCTCAAGACGTCAGACACTCCATTAATATTTTGACTTTGACCAAAATTATTAACTTGTAAGTGATGCCTTGTGTAGTAATCAAACACTGATGATAAAAAATATATCGAACAAGAAACCTTCCTTTGTGGCGATTTATTGTTTACATGTAAAACCAAATAATCATCACATATTTATTACCACAGAAGCACATGTAATTATGTTAAATAATTATCTTTCTTTGGACCGATAAATATTTACATAAGTTACACACACACGTAAATTTTTATATTTCAAGACAAAATTAATTTGCACAAGAGATGCCGCTTTGGTGATATGTTGTTTCAGCTAATTCATCTTAAAATATATAACATACTAATGTTTGAATTTAAAATTGTACCGAATTTAAACCTTAAATCAATTGATAAACAATTAATTTTACGATCTTTAAAAAAATTATTTTGAAATTATTTTAACAAAAAATCCGCAAAAAATTCAAAAAAATTTATTTGCCCTTAAAATTATTTTAACCAAAAATCTATAAAATAATCAAAACGATTTATTAAAAATTCATAAATTAAAATTAATTTTACGATCTTTAAACTTAGTTTAATAAATGATCCGTAAAATTAACTATTTATACAACAATGAAAACAATTTTTTTTCTTTTTTCTTTTAAAAATAGAGGGTTGGTCCAGCCCTTGCTTAATATGACTGTGGGCGAAGCCCACATCATTTCCTTTATGGTTGTGGCCGCTTATTTTTTTTTAATGAACTTTCAGTTGTGGGCTTCGGCCCATAGCTTGACCCATATGTTCACTGATCATGGGTCGACCCATGATCAGTGAACATGTAAACCCTAAGGTTTCCTCTCTTAAGGGCCTGACGGCCTTCACATCGCGACTCTGACAAACACCCGCAGACAAGCCGCGACTTTCCTCAGGCAGCCGCGGTCGAGGCCGCAGCTTCTCTAATATCCGCGGCTTCCCCTAACAGTCGCAGCCATGGCCGTGGTCACGACGCTTATAGCAACATTGAAAATCTCTGTGAAAAGTTCGGTGGCAATACGAGTTCTATTCGCGGGTTCTAATTTGTGAATGTCTTCAAGCAGAATTTGTAAAGTACATGTATTGCCACCAAACCGTTAAACCAAATTGTGACTCATGATTTAGTTCATATGACATTCACGGTTATGTTTGATTCAGTATATGATTGAACCAAAACTTTCATTTCGGTTCGATTTTTCATCAAATAACGGATCGAACCGTACCGTGAACACCCTTATGTCTAGAAGATGGAGAAAAAAGCTATTTGAGAAATGATTTGTGAAGCACGCCTCAAATTATGGAAAGAGTTTATATATAGAGAGGTAAAAATAATAAGGGTAAGAGAGTAATAAGGTTGTAATATAACGACCAGTTTTCAGAGAGTTGCGTCATCATGACCAAGCAATTGGTCATCTTCGTTTTCTGCGATCAGATTAACCAAATTAATTCATATTTCGAATTTGAAATTTTCATTAAAAAGTCTCTTCAATCAGTTTTAACTTCAAATAATTCAAACATAAGAAATACCTGCCAAAAACTCTACGAGTATTTTGGGTTGGAAATAAAGAAATGAACAAATAAAATAAAGAATCAAATTAGCCCTCAGAGAACATGCAACAATGTTTAGTACAACCCTTGTCTTTCACTCTGATCTCCTTCATTAAAATGTGATTTTGCTTTGAGATTGCATCATTTCACATGCTCCAAGGTTTCTGCTTCCATTATGACAAAAAGAAAACATTTTATAAGTTGATATTCATGATTTAACTATTCTTCACAAAACCTGCGTTTTAAATTAATTACTATCTTATTTGTGCTCATATCCAAATATATTTCGTGCAATATCGCTTTCATTTTACAACAAATTATATGACATAAAATCACATTTTCATTATTATTTATGGTGTTTAAGATATGTATGGATTGTTTCTTCGTATTTAATTTATCATTTTATTGAAGGTTGGTGTGCAATACAGTTCAGTATTTGATTCTCCTTTCTGTTTTCGTAACCTTGTGAAAAAAAAAGAAAAATATTGAAAAGTAAAGCTGTTAGCTAAAAAGTCCCTGAGATTTGTAGGTTTACATGAACAATTATCTATAACTAATGATTAATCACCACCTGGAATTTATCTAATACAGACATTTAGGCTAAATTGAAGTTGGTTAGACCAAATCAGTATGACATATAGCATGATATAGATCTGATTAGGACAATATTATAATTATTCCACATGCATTTGTTCCGAAATTTAAGCAAATGCCTAAGATTGGTTTATATAACGAGTTACATTTATTAGTTAGTCTCTCATGCAAATGCTACAAAGTGTGAGTTTGAGAATATTTTATTTGAAAAAAACGCTTCAATTTAAGGAAAGTCCATTTAAAATTATATATATATATATATATATAATATTTTACATGTTGCAGTTTGAATTACATTTTTTAGTTTTAATATCTTAAAACTAGCTCATACTTTGAACCAAAACTACTTTATTTTCTTAAACTGCAACATCTTCCTACTGATATCTAAACTTTCTTCATCTATCAAATAACCACTCTAACCATCAAATCTTGGTTAACTATGCACTTGCATGATATATTCTAATTTTCTTTTAATTTTACACTTCTCTTCAACCTTAAAATAAAACTCATATCCATGTATTTTTCTTCTCAAATTAACTATATTTTTTTATCCATCTTTATGATTTGTCAAAAATTGGTTCAACAAGATAAGATTCAATAAGCCGCGGTTTCATATTCTCTAGTTTCAGGAGTAGTTTGATTGCATCTCCTTAAAATTCAGTTTCTATAAAAAATTTACAACTGATTTTTTCATGAATCATCTTATTTTTCATGCTTCATGATTAATTTTTGAAAAAATTTCTACCTAAATTTTTAAATAATTTTTCTACAGTTTGTTTTTAGGCATGACCACTTCTTCATCAAACAATGCTTCAGTTTCTAGAAGGTTAAGAACATTTTCTTATTTGTGATTTAAGAGCTCCATTAAAAATATCTACAACACATGATGGACAAGTAAAAGACATGGGAACTAAAAGGTAGAAGAGAAAATCAGAAAATTGAATGAGAACCATGATCTTCTTTACCGGACATCACATTACGTTCCGATCGACTACGATTAACACACCTTTCCCTCCTCCCCCTTACAGATGTTGCGCCTATGCCAAGCTTGTAGCGTTACCTCCTTTAAATTTTCTACTAAACCTTTTGTCTACCTGACATGAATATGGAGAACATATATCAACACCAATATCTCCCGACAACACCTCCATATATAAATCACTTCCAATTCTCCTTTATTTCAGATTCCACAACAACCTAATAATTTAGATACATGTTATCATTATCGTCTTTCCAACAGTAACTAACAACACACCTCTAAAAATCCTCTTAAGATGACAACAATGCAAACAAATTAATGACCTACATCTAGTTACAAAAAAAAGTTATTTACATGAAACAAGCAACAAAATATGAGAGTATATAGAGAATAATAGTGGTTGAGCGCACAACATGTGAGCGTTGAAGAAAGTTTACTGACCAATATGAATATGTTAAAATTTAAGGGGTAAAGTGCATTTGGGCCAGAGTATAGGAGGTGAGGGTTCAATAACCAATAGGGTTATATTGGGAATATAGCGGTCACCTACACAACAGTGACCCTTTAAATGGTGTTTACACCGATTTATCGGGATAAAAGAAGTTATTTAATGGATGGAGAAAGTTTAAAAATGAGTAAATTAATTGTTAAAATTTTGAGAAATAAAGTGATTTTGGTCAAAGTACGTGGATGTTTAATAATATTTACTCTTCTTTTATTCAAAAATAGTTGTACATTTTTTTTCAAATTGTTTCAAATGCAAATATTTTAAATACAACAAATATAAAAAACAAGGGACTGAAACATGATAAAATTCTACAGACAAGAAAACATTTTAAATACAACTAATATAAAAAACAAGGGACTGCAAGCATCCCTCAATAGCATATTGTCCATTGAACATGTTAACCAAATTAAGAGCAACAGAATAAATCGATATATCCAAGGAGAACCACTGGGAGCATTCTTCCAAAGCTCATACAATAGCAAGGGCTTCTTCAATAAAAGCACTAAGCAAATAATCCATCATTTTAAACCCTACAGCAACAATAGTGCTAGATGAATTGACTAAACACCAACCCAACCCACCCTTATTAGTGTTAGAAGACCAAACAGCATCTGTGAAGAGCTTCCAAGACTAAGGCATGCCTCTTATGCTGGAAAACTCCATTAATGGAGTTGTACCCAAAGCCGAAGGAGGAGCTCAGGTTGCATGTACGCTGAGAGGCTCTCCCCACCAACTTCAAGAACATGTCTATCTATTTTATGCAGGACAACACAAGGATGGGCCTTTATACCATTAAAAATCATATTATTTCTAGCCTTCCATATGTGTCATAACCCATAAACCAGTCAACGCATACAAAAATCTAGATTTAAATTAGGAAGACTACAGGTGATCCACAACCAACAATCAATAAAATCAATACCCAGAATATTCAAAGATTTCATGTTAAGAGAGGATCCAAACATATCGCTTGAGAGAATGGGCATTTGAATAGAATATGCATGAAATTTTCTATCTCCTTATGACAGAAACAACAAAAGGGAGATAGGTCCATCCCTCTAGCAATTAAATTAGCTTTAACAGCAATAAAGTTATTAAGCAACTTCCAAACAAAGGATTGAAGCTTTCGTCATATCTTAAGCTTCCATACTCCCTTCCAAATATCATTATTGAAGGAGCTGGAAGATCCAAAGAAAGCATTTCCAAAGGCACCATTTCTTCACAAATCACACGCCAAATGGTATCCCAATTTGCCCGTGTACTGACCTGATTTAGAGAAAAACCACATAATATCATCATCCTTGCCAAATCTGCTAAATGGAATGCTAAGTAAAATTTTTTTATCATCCTCTCCAAAGTTGGTCGAGACATTTTCCTCATCCCACTCCCTTTCATCGGGTGTGAAAAGATCTTTAACAAGGAATACGTCATCTCTCTTTAGAGATAAAACTCTTAAACAATAAGGATGGGGCAACCACGAATCTTCCCATATCCGAACTAAATGCATGTTGGCAATATTCCAACATATTCCATGCTTCAAGAGCTTTCTTCCCTGTAACAAACTTTGCCAACCCCATAAGGGTTTATGGCCCAACTTAGCACATCCATAAACTTACAATTTTTAAAATATTTGCTTTTAAGAAAACTAAGCAATAAATGGGCTTTTATAGTAAGAAGTCTCCAACCTTTTTTTACTAACATAGTCCTATTAAATAGGACTAGATCTTTGAATCCCAAGCCCACTCTATTTTTTGGCTTAGCTAATTTGTCCCAATAACACCAATGGATTCTATGTTTCTTATGAGAGTTGCTCCACCAATAATCAGAGACATGTTTACAAATATTTTGACAATAGAAATGAGAATCTTAAAGCAAGACATGACGTAATTAGGGATGACCAGAGCTAACAACTTTATCAAAACCTCTTTAATTACCTGCAGAGGAAAGAAATCCCTTAGACCAATCAGTAACTCTCTTAATCTTTTTATCAAGAAGGTCCTTAAAAATTTATTTTTGAAAGAGGATGAATCCTGAGATAATACTTAGATATTTACCAAGGGAGTGCTCCTCTTAATTCTACAAAAAAATCAGCCAACTCCGAACATAAATATGATGGAGTATTAGAACTAAAAAATAAACCACTCGTGTCTTGATTAATATCATGTCCCGAGGCATTACAATATAAAGGAAGTATATTCATTACCACCATAAGCTCCCTCATATCCACTTTACAAAAGAAAAGCGAGTCATCGGCAAAGAAAAATGAGATATAGACATTCCACCTCTCGTTGCCTGGAAACCATTAATTTTCTTAGCCAGATCAACATGAATAAAAAGAGAAGATAATGCTTCCACACAAATAATAAATAAGTAAGGTGAAAGAGGGTCACCTTGTCTGACACCACGTCTAGGCTGAATAATGTATCATGTCTCGCCGTTGATAACAACTCTATATGTTACTGAAGATATGCATGTATAAATCCATCCGCACCATTTACCAGGAAACCCCATTTTCCTGAGGGTTTCCGTCACAAAATTCCATTCGAGCCGATCATATGCTTTTGACATATCGACCTTGATAGCCACCGCCCAGTTCTTACCTGATTTATGAGTTCCCAAGGTGTGTAACACTTCATGCGTGATGACGATGTTATCAGCAGTCATGAACCTGTCTGGAACAAAAGCACTCTGGAATGGTCCAGTGATCTTATCCATAACCAATCCAAGCATGTCCGTAAGCACCTTGGATTTGATTTTGTACGAAAAATTGCAAAGGCTAATCGATCTGAGCTGGGTCATTTTCCTCGGGTTCAAGTTCTTGTGAATAAGGACTATGTGCGTGATATTGGCATCTTGGGGTAAATAACCTGATGAAAAAAAAGCTTCAAAACTGAAGCCTTCACATTTTCATTCATTAGTCCGTTCATCAGGGTCACAAATAATTTAAGATTCATGGAGTGGATTTACATATTCAAAACAGATTTGTTCATAAATATTTCAAATTATGAAAAAAAAACTATCTCGTTTGAGGTGATCATTTTAGTTGGTGGTTTGAGTAGGATGTGATGGTTAGGTTGTTTATGGTGTGTTGTAGATAGTTGTAGACTTTTCTTGTTTTGATTTATTCTATGTGATCCCCTATTTTAGTATCTGTTACACATCTTCATTGCGGTGTGACAGTTTAATTTTATTTTAACATGTATAATCTTCTTGGTTTGCATCATAGTGTGTGTATAGTTTGTCTGTTCTGAATTTGAACACTATAATACGTGTCGTATCCAAGGCATGTCCATTGAATATGCCTAATTTTTTGTTAAATATATTTACCTTTAAAAAAAGGATCGATTCTTTCACATGTGTTTTATATATTTTTACGAAAGACATACATAAATGACTGACACATATGGAGAGTAGCTAAATTAGGAGTTACTTAAAACTCAGTTTTCCTTATATCAGTTGATTTCATTTGTAATATTTTTTTCAGATTCCAACCGCATACTCGTTCTCTTTTTAAATTTATAATAAAATCTATATTTAGAAGCAGTTGTGAGTGAAATATAATGATAGCATATTACAGGAATTATTAGGAGGAGTATAGTATAATGTAGTATATAATAATAAAAAACTCTCTCTCACTCCATCTCTCTCCTCGGAGAGGGCAATATATAAACCCAATAAAGGGACAGCTTTTCTGGGTAGTTCTGCTAAGTGTTGCACACTAAAAAAAGCCCAAATTCCCAGATGGGTGTTTGGTTCAAAGCTCAATTTACTCTGCTTCTTCTTCAAGTTATAGCTCTGTTTCTACAACAAGCAAAGGCAGAAGAGATTCACACTAATAATGGAAGCAGCTTATTAAGAGGAAGAAAGCAAGTGAATGGCTGTGATTTGTTCAAAGGAAAATGGGTTTTTGATTCATCTTCTCCTCTCTATGATTCTTCAACCTGTCCATTCATTGATGCTGAGTTTAATTGCCTCAAATTCGGTAGACCTGATAAGCAATTTCTCAAGTACACCTGGAAACCTGACGCTTGCCTCTTGCCAAGGTACTGTATTTTTTCATTCCTCTTTCTCTTCCACTTTCTCTGAAAAAACAATGCCCAGAATATGTTTGGAGAGAAAAAAAATTGTTTTGAGTAGTGTTCTTGTTCTTCGAAAATTTTTCAGTTGCTGAAATTTTTTCTGAGTTTTTCAGTAGCTGAAATGTTTCTGGAAAAAAAGTAATTTATGATGAACTTTTATGAGATAAAAAAAGTTAAAATAATTGAAAACAATGTCGTTTTTAAATACCATCCGAAAACATATTTAAGGTTTATTTTTAATTAAAGAAAATGAACAGTTGCGATTATTTTTAATATTTATTAATTGTGATTTTCGGGTAATTTACAGATTCGATGGGGTGGATTTTTTGACGAGATGGAAAGGGAAAAAGATAATGTTCGTGGGTGACTCACTGAGTCTGAACATGTGGGAATCGTTATCTTGTTTGATTCATTCGTCTGTGCCTAATGCCAAAACCTCCTATGTCAGGACGGCTTCCCTCTCTTCTGTCACCTTTCAGGTCTATTCCTTTTCCTTTTTCTTTTCTTAGCTTTTCGTTTTGGTTTTGGGTTTTGTTGTTCTTTTTAGGTGTGCCGATATTGCGTAAACCTATCAGTAGTTTATAATTAAATCATGTTAGACTAGTCAAGATCTTGCGACTTTGTCTAATGATTTATCAGTAGTTTTCAATGTTTTAGAATTAAATTTTGTCTTGTGTCAATCTCGTTATTTTACTTTTATTTTCATTAATTTAGTAAATATTGTTTAAAATAATCATTAATTTATTTTTTATAATTTAATTTTTGATAAATTATCTCTAATCTGAGCATTGCTATATTTCAAACTCTAAATCCATCTTCCTTAGTTTCGCACTTAAACTAGCATATTTTTAATAAAATAGATGTATCTGGCATTTTATAAACTAGAAATGTGTCAGTGTTATTTAAACAAATTACATGGGTGTTAGAAGAAATTTTCCTAAAATTAACTGATAAATGATAAGACGAGTTGGAGAATATAGTTGAGTTTCTACATTCACACTCATAATATTATGAGTTCGAGTCACATTATTTATTATTTCACTTGGAATTTATAATTATGACAAGATATAAATGAATTCATATTATACAAAATTAATTTGGACATTTTTTTAAGATATGACACATAGACACCATTTCGTTGACTTTAATATTTTTATTTGTTAAAGCTATATACGTGAAAAAGTGATGTGTCAATTATTTATATACTGAATTTCGTAGCCCATGAATTCACTTTTTGTTTCTTTCTTTTTTTTTCCTTCTTAATTATCTAGTCCAAAGGTATCTATTTCATACATATGACGCCATGTCATGATTTTTAGGTCACATTATTTTAATTCCCTTTCTTAATATAAGTTTTTTAAGCTTCTAAATAAGTTATAAATTAAATTTTAATGAATTAAATGATATGTGTATGTCTATCATTATTCTAATCAATAATAGAATTGTTCTATTATTTTTTATTGTCAAAGAAAATTGTTCTACAATTGAATCGGACTAAATTGATCTATTAATGACTTGATAATTACGTCCACCTAATGCGATAATTTGCTTTTCTTGAAGTTCTCGCAAGTGGGCATTTTATTTTTGTAGAATTCATTTTGGTGACACAAACATTTCCCAAACATGGGAAATGTGAGCCCACAAGTAAAGAGCAAAGTATGATTGTGTATAGAAAATGAACCAACCTCCACCTCTGACAGGCTGTAATTGACAAACCACCGGAACCGGTGGTCATGATCACAGCACATTTCTTTATGTTGGCGGCTCCTTAAAATATGCTTTTACTCATCTCATTACATTACTTAATTTCATATTCTATTAGACATTCACATAGCACAGTGTCGCTTGTCGGTTGTTGGTCTTGATTTAAATGGTGCCATTGCATGTAGAATCACATGACACATGTAGGAAAATTTACATCACCGTTGTGATGTTTGGATTTATTTTTATTTTATCAATGAATAATTTGTATTAGTTTCCTGATGTTCGAAAGTAAAGAAATTGCATGGATGCAGGACTATGGAGTATCAGTGCTTTTATACCACACAACATACCTTGTTGATATAGTCAGAGAGAAGGTTGGTAGAGTTTTAAAGCTAGACTCCATACAAGGTGGAAATACATGGAAAGATATGGACGTTTTGATCTTCAACACATGGCACTGGTGGACCCACACCGGAAGATCTCAACCGTATGATTAACTTCATCTTGTACAATCACTTTTTTTTCTTACTTTTAAGATAAATCACTGATACATGTATCGTGCAGATGGGATTATATGCGAGAAGGAACTACACTGTATAAAGATATGGACCGTCTAACAGCATTTTATAAAGGGTTGACCACTTGGGCCAGATGGGTTGACCTCAATGTTGATACTTCCAAAACCAAGGTCTTTTTCCAAGGAATTTCTCCAACTCATTATCAGTAAGTATATATCCTTAGCTGTTTTGGTCATGTTATATTGGATTGATATGCTCTCTTATCTAACGAATTCCAAGAAAAGTCATTTTTAGCAACTAGATCATTAAGTGTCGACTCAATGGTCCGTAGGTGTTCTTAAATTCCAGTGTTTAAATATGTTGAGATGAGCATTGAAGCAAATGGTTTAGATCATAATACTCAGATATGATTGATTAGTGAAAATCTTTGAGATTATGCAAGAGAAATAACTATCAGTAGGGGGACCTCGAGATGATGATGAATTAAATTATTTATCGTTTATTTTGGATTGAATCAGGGGAAAGGAATGGAATCAACCCAGAAAGAATTGCTACGGAGAAAGTGCACCACTGTCAGGGTCAATTTACCCAGCAGGCATACCACCAGCTGCTGATGTTGTAAATAGAGTGTTAAGTAGGATCAAGAAATCTGTTTACTTGCTAGACATTACAACTCTTTCACAGTTGAGAAAAGACGCTCATCCGTCGACTTATAGCGGTGAACATTCCGGCACGGATTGCAGCCACTGGTGTCTTCCTGGGTTGCCGGATACCTGGAACCAGCTCCTCTATGCGGCTCTCATCATGTAAAAGGCTCAACTATGTAATTTGACTTCAAGGTTGTTTCTGTAATTTATAAGAGCTGAAAGGTGAAAGGTTTTCAATTATTTCTTAAGTGGAAAGATAATAAGAGGCGAAAATCAGTCAATTGTAAAGGAATTGATTGTTTCATAACAGAGTGTAGATGTTTGAGCTCAGATAGAGATGGCATTGTGTTTGTGAATTGTTATTGGGATGCCAAAACTCGTGAGACTAAACCACGGTTTATTCAGTTTCATGTAATACATTGGTTAAATTGCAAAACAATATATATTGCACTTTGAGTATTTCGTAATTAGATCCCTAAATATTTATTTTGTCCAATTTAGTTACTCGCATTTTAAAAACTTTACAATTAAGACTCACTATTGTATAAAATTTGGTAGTTTTAACATGTATTAACTGGTATTATGATTACAGATAAGATATGCAAGGAATACGATGTGAAATAAGTATGTATCTCTGCCTAGTATTTACAAACAAAAATCTTTACCAAAAAAATATAAAGGAATAAAGTTGAGCAATTCTGAAGTTTTAGCAGGTTGTAGACTTGCATACCAATTTTTGTTACTGAGTTTGGCAATGTATATGGCATGATCTTGCTTTGTCTCTCAGCTCTTGGAAAGCCCTCATTGTTTCCACGTTGAACCCTACAGCAAACTAGAAATAAAGAACAATGTTAGAATGAAATCAGCAATTAGACAGTAGCAGAGAAATTATGATTCTTATTATATGATAATGATGAAGTACTTAACCTGATGTACTTGGAAGGCAAATCTAACGCCTTGGTCGATGCGCTCTTCTTCCTCGGTGCCTCCACCACCTGTTTGGAGCTCCGCAGACACACTCTTTATGTACTTCATAGCCAAATTTACAGATGCTACCTTTATCTGTGACACAGTAGACCTTCTTTGTCATATAATGAAAATAAGAAACTAGAGCAGCCATATAACATCAAATCAAATTGAACACCCAGAAAAGAAAATCATATTTGTCATTCAACCTGCAAGGGACAGAACAAAAGTTGCATAGATCACATTATTTAGAATTTAGACTTAGTGAAGCAAGAACCAAGTCTCTCGCCCTCTTCCCCTGCTTACTTTCTTAAGATTTATAAGTGGGATTGAGGACCCTTAAAAGCGTTTCTTCACACCATGTATAAAACGTGGTAATATCCTCCATGGAACTGGCTTTTGTTCTCTTATCACCGATTGAAAAATTGGGATTGAATAAACAAAGGACAAGGAGAATCTTTTTTCTTCTTTCCGCACATCCGAAGTTAAAAAAGAAGCACGCAAGCAGAAAGTTCAAGAAATATGGTAGTTGGTATGTAATATGAGCGTGTAGTATTAAGCAGAGAAGATGAAGCAAAATCTAACATCCCTTTTTGCGATCTAGAACTGCTTTTCCAAAACATAATGCAATACTTTGTAGACCGTGTCAGAGCAATTTCCTACATCACTCCACGAAAAAAACTATAAGTATACAATAAGGATATCAGTTGTTGAATGTATTAACAACCTCCTGAAGTATACCCTCATTATATACATCTATATATATATATATATATATATATATATATTACTCAATAGAGATGGAAGGAAATTTCTTATGGAGTTGCAATTTTCATGACATTTTAATTATCATATTGCTTTGCACTCCGGTGTAATCTCAAACACATTGAAGATATATGAAATACAAATACCTTGCTTACAAATCCACTCTCAAGCATCCAAACCATGGGAATTTGAAACATTTTGTATCTTTTAGATGCAGATTCTCTCATGCGTGACAGATTGTAAACGCAATGCTCCAACCTGTTAGTAGAGGACATATTTAAAAATGTACCTAATACATATATTCATAATGTGTAAAAAAATGGCAGATAAAGCGATGAAGAAAATTCATTTACTTTTCAAGCAGAACTTGCATCTTCTTGAGAGCTGAACCACAAGGCTGGCGGGGATCGTCTCGAAATGAAGATACTACCTCGGATTCTAGCTTCTTAAGATCCGCATAACTAAATGCAGCCTCACGAAGTGCATCAGCCTTTTGTTCTGGCCATTCAAAGTGTTTTAGCACTGCTCTTTCATCCACCTTCTCACACGAAGAAAACCAAAACTTCAACATCAATTGTTTGCAAAATCATTTCATTCAAGATGGTATGAACTATAATAAATGAAAGTAAAGTGAAAACAAAAATGGGAGAAGTACAAGGTAAGGGAGCTCATCATCCAGCCATTTCACAAATGGAACAATGTCCTCAATGTCTCTAAATGAGGCACTCAATTTCTTTGATCAAAGTCCTTATGAAATACGTCATTCTTGATCTCTAAGTAGTATCAGCACTTGGCACTTTATTATTAGTGAAAATTTTATTCACTCCTGAAGTTTTATATATATATATATATATATATAAAGAAGTAGAAAAGAAAACTGCTTCTTGTCTTATGTTTTGTACTAATGAAGAAGTAGTAACTTCACAAACATCACGAACAAAAAGTAAAACTCTAAGGCTTTTTTACGAAACTGGACCCCTAAACTAACTATTTTGCATAAATGGACCTTATCATTAATTTTTGTTTACCTTGGCCCCGGACCCACCATCAATTCAAATTCGGTCTATGATGTTACCAAAAAGCCTCCTTCATGAATTTCAAACGACAGTTAAAAAAAAGTGATGATTACACTTTTTCATTACACGAAACTCACCCATTCGTTTCCCTCACTTACATTTCCCCCATCTCTCTCTTACCGTTACTATATCTCTCTCTCGAAGTCGCAGCATCTATCTCTCTGCAAATCCTTGAGTCTTCGTCTCCCACAACAAGAAAAAACAACGTAAGTTTCCAAGTTTCTTAGGGTTTTTTTCTGAATTTCTGTGTTTCTGTTTTTTGTGGATGTCGAAATAAAAAACAAGGTTGTTTATTTAGGTTTCTAATATTTTTTTTCTAGGTCTCTGTGTGTTTTTCTTCTTCTGGGTTTTTCAGTATTTTTTTTTGTTTCTGAGGTTCTGGCCTTGGTGAGTGGCTGTTTTCTGGGTTACACGAGGGTCATGTAGGCCTCGTGTAGGCTACACGAGGACTACACGAGGGTCGTGTAAGCCTCATGTAGCTTACACGATGACTACCCTAGGGGTCATGTAAGCCTCGTGTAGGTTACATGAGGGTCGTGTAAGTCTAATGTACGCTACACGAGGGCTGTGTAAGCCTCGTATACGCTACACGAGGACTACATGAGGGTCGGGTAAGCCTCATGTACACTACACGAGGGTCGTGTAAGCCTCGTGTAGATATCAAATAAATAAATATATATATATAAGTAGAAAAGAAAACTGCTTCTTGTCTTATGTTTTGTACTAATGAAGAAGTAGTAACTTCACAAACATCACGAACAAAAAGTAAAACTCTAAGGCTTTTTTACGAAACTGGACCTCTAAACTAACTGTTTTGTAGAAATGGATCTTATCATTAATTTTTGCTTACCTTGTCCCCGGGCCCACCATCAATTCAAAATCGGTCTATGAAGTTACCAAAAGGCCCCCTTCATAAATTCCAAACGACGGCTAAAAAAAGTGATGATTACACTTTTTCATTACACGAAACCCCACCCATTCGTTTCCCTCACTTACATATCCCCCATTTCTCTCTTACTATTACTATATATCTCTCTTGAAGTCGTATAATCTCTCTCTCTGCAAATCCTTGAGTCTTCATCTCCCACAACAAGAAAAAACAACGTAAGTTTCCAAGTTTCTTAGGGTTTTTTTCTGGATTTTTGTGTTTCTGTTTTTTGTGGATGTCCAAATAAAAAAAAAGGTTGTTTATTTAGGTTTCTAGTATTTTTTTCTGGGTCTCTGTGTGTTTTTCTTCTCCTGGGTTTTTCAGTGTTTTTTTTTGTTTCTGAGGTTCTGGTCTTGGTGAGAGGCTGTTTTCTGGGTTACACGAGGGTCGTGTAAGCCTTATGTATCTTACACGAGGACTACCCGAGGGGTCATGTAAGCCTCGTGTAGGTTACATGGGGGTCGTGTAAGCCTCGTGTAGGCTACACGAGGACTATACGAGGGTCGTGTAAGTCTAATGTACGCTACACAAGGGCTGTGTAAGTCTCGTATACGCTACACGAGGACTACACGAGGGTCGGGTAACCCTCATGTACGCTACACGAGGGTCGTGTAAGCCTCGTGTAGGCTACACGAGGGATGTGTAAGCCTCGTGTAGGCTACACGAGGACTACATGAGAGTGATGTAATCCTCGGGTAGGCTACACGAGGACCGTATAAGCCTAGTGTACGCTACATGAGGACTATATGAGGGTCGTGTAAGCCTCGTGTATGCTACGAGGACTACACGGGGGTCGTGTAATAATAGTGTAGGCTACACGAGGACAACACGATTATCGTGTAAGCCTCGTTTAGGTTACACGAGCACTACACGATGGTCGTGTACCCCCGTGTAGTCTACACGAGCATCATGTATATTTCATGATCTTATGTTTGCCTTGAATATTCTACAGGTTATGGCTTCGCCAAAGATGCAAATACGTCCATGACGTTAACAGTATTCCAAACGCAAGGATCAATGCAAAGTGCAATACCCACTGCATAGAGGTTATCAAGACCAAGCTGACAACTACTCAACTCTCCCTATTTAGGGAGAAATTCTTTGGTCATCTACTTGATCTCCCATCCCTGAAGTTTTCACCAACTATGTACCACCACGTGCTGGCCAAGGAGGTCGAATATGTGGATAACACTCCATCTGAGAAGGAAACCAATTTTCTTATCAATGAGGAGCCACCGTGCTTCTCCAAGAAGGAGTTCTCTTTAATTACAAGACTAAAGTTTGGTGAAGTCCGGGATGAGAAGAAGACCCGTGGCCCCAACAGACTCTCTGATGTATAATTTCCCAAAGCCTAATCAATGACCATGGCTGAATTGGAGGAGAAGTTCAAGAGCTCTGAATATAAATCAGATTCTGATGTGGTCAAGATGACTCTGATTTATTTGCTAGAGCATTTAATAGAGAAGAAATGATTATTTTTCGTTGACGATCTTGAAGCGTTCAACCAATATCCGTGAAGACACATCTCGTTCTCCAAAACAATGAAATCATTATTAACTGTGAAGAATACAAATGTTGTTTTGGTGATCTTAAAGATCAAGAAAAAAAACAAAAACAAAACATAAAAATCCCCCGTTGTTGTTCATGGGTATTCATTCAAAAGATGTCAATTTGCCTTCCAGGTACAATTTATTTAATTCTATGTAGTGATGTATTGAAGTACTTATGTGTTAAATATTGAATCACTCTCTTTTGTTTAAATATGCATGGATATTTAAAACTATCCCCTTGGTCAGAGTTTATATGGTAACTAGGTTTCGACCAAGGTGCCAAAGATTCTCAAGCGGTGTCCGATCACAATAGTACCGGTTGAGAATCTACAAAAGAAATATTTTCGAAGGAGAATGTATGTTGGTGAATTATGTTGACAAGTTAATTTATATATTACTTTCTCATATACTAATTTATATTTCTTGTATTTTTAGTTGACAGTTCTTTCCTTAGTCCCTACTGAGGAGGAAGAAGAAAAAAGCTTTTGGGGATCAGTAGTTGGAAAGAATGTATGTTCAAAATCATCTTCTTCTTCTTGAACATGGTCCTCGTGTAGTCATCGTGTAGACTACACAATGGTTACATTGACTTCGTGTAATCATCGTGTAGTCTACATGATGGTTACACTGATCTCGTGTAGTCTACATGATGGTTACATTGATCTCTGTAATCTACACAATGGTTACACGATTACTACACGTGGTTTGTGTAACCGATCTTGTAGTCTACACGAGGTCTGTGTACCCATTGTGATGTCCGTATAATCGATCTGTAGTCACCCTTTTTCTATTTTGTCTGTTTAATCTTAATATTACATGTTTTTTTATTCGACGACTCCTCAGTCACCCTTTCTAGTTGGAGATGAGGCTAATGACAAGGAGTAGGATGCTATTGAAAAGGAAGAGGAGAAGAATAAGAGGAAGATGTCTGAGGATGCCAATAAAACAAAGAGGAGAAGAAGGTTGTGACCAAGAAGTTCAGTGGAAAAGAAGATTGGGTGAGGAAATGTCTGATTGGAATGAATCAATAGTTCACTTCAATGGACAAGAAGTTTCTGACCATGCAATTAAACATTTCTTTTGCAATTTTCCAAATCAAAATTTTGATGGATCATCTGGTAACATTGAGACCGGATGATTACTCATTTTGTCCTGGATCTGATGGAGAGGAAATGGAGATTGAGAAGGAAGAGAAAAAATGAAGAAGGAGAGAAGGATGAAAAAGAAGAACATATGGTAGAGAAAGAAGAAGAGGAGATGGTCGGAGAGAAGGAAAAAGAAAGAGAAAAGGAAGAAGAGAAGATGAAGAGAATGAAGAAGGAAAATAAGAAGCGAAGGTCAAAGAAGAAGGAAGAGATGAAGAAGAAGAAGGAGAGGAGGATGAAAAAGAAGAACATAGAAGAAGAAGAAGAAGAAGAAGAGATGGTGGGTGAGAAGGAAAATGAAGAAGAAAAGGAAGAAGAAAAAGATAAATAGAAGGAAGAAGGAAAGGAAGAAATAAAAAAAGAAGAAGAAGAAGTAGAAACAAAGAAAGAAGAACAAAAGGTTGCATCGATAATATCTGCATTGATACATTCAGTTCGGTCAACAAAGCAGTCCAACGATAGAGAAGAAGAGCTCGTCTACCTTAGGGGACTTAATAAGAGGAAGATAAAAAGATCTCGGGTCCTCGAGTCACCTAATTGGGAAACCGAAAAGGTTGAAATGAAGAAGTAGCGAAGGAAAAATAGCTGATGATAATATCATTGAAAAATGGACATCAAACCTTTTCAAGTATATGGTGATGTATTTTCAGAGGATGAAGCCCGTTTTTAAGCCTGGTTCATATCCCCAAGGGCAAAGTAAGTTCTGTAATTTTCTTGTACACTTATTCTTCTCACGATGGCTAAAGTGACCTTGTGTAACCATCGTGTATACTACACGATGGTTACACTAACCTTGTATAACCATCGTATAATATACACGATGGTTACACTTACATCGTGTAACCAACATGCAGTAAACCAATCGTGTACCTAATTTTGATCTATAATTGTATCGTACAAGAACAAGAAAGTAGACGTTGGATTTTACACCGTTGACTTTACCTGGTTCAAAAAATTAGTCTCTTGACCTTATCAATGGATAGAGTCAGATGTAAGAAATTATTCTTTTTTAATGTGGTATTTAAAATAATTATAAATATCTTAACTAATCTTTATTATATTGCAGCATATCGATGCATACCTTGAGCTCATGTGAAGGGATTTGCAAGAATACAACCCTCATATCAAAATCAGTGTTGGTGATTTGATTCTGCAAGTAAGTAAGATTTTTTTTGAACTTAAAGAAGTGCACACCTAGTCTATACGAGGCCTGTAGTCATCATGACCATTTTTTATTGACATTACAGGAGAACCTGTCTGGCCGAATGACAGAGTTTGATTAAGATCCCGCGGACTGGGATATTGACGTTGATGATCAGCTCTGGTACCTGGTCCTCGGCTTGCAGACAAATTTTGGAAGGAGCTGGGAACAGTCGGATAAAGTTATCTTTCCAATGAATGTGAACCGCAGACATTGGATTACGCTTGAGCTTGATTTGATTGACCAATGTATTTATATTTATATCTCCATGAATACACCATATCAACACTCCTTGTACAATGAAATAATGAAACCTTTAATGAAGATTGTCCATCGTCTTCTTCAAATAATGGACATCTATGAGAGAAGATAGGAGGTTAATCCCAAAGATGAGTGAAAATATCAGATCATGAAGTGTTCACAACAAGAGAATGAGTAAGTGAAATATACATTTGTTTTAAAGTCCTCTTAAAATTTCATACATATTATTTAATTGTATGTTTGCATTTCATGTATTTTGTAGGTTCGATTGTAGGGTATTCACCCTTAAGTTTGTCGAAGCCCTCGTATATGGGAAAAACCTCCAAAACCTCACTAATTGATCTTTACGGTGCTTCTTTTATCAATTAGATCCTTTATCCATAGAAAAAAAATATCTAGGCATACCTATTTCATCATATTTCGACTTCTATGAAGTTTCTTTTTTTGCTACAGCTGATAAAAATCGTTGTTTTGGACAATACATATGTAGAAAGCCTATTTTTTTTCGAGAAATGACCTGGTCTGTAAGGATCTCATATAGTCCCTTGAGCATGCCATGATGTTGTTAGGATCTCATATAGTCCCTTATGGCCCTGGCCTGTAAATGGACCTTTATGAGCCTCTAAAATATCTTTTATCCCATGACCAATGCCCTAGTTTGTCCTATACATGTGACCCGCTATCAGGAAAAGATTTGCAATAGCTAAATGATGGTGTGCAATATCGGTTAACCATAGACCCCCAGTTACTGGATCTAATCCTCCGTGAAAAGTAAGAAATTCCGCATATTTTGACCAATTCAAAGTGAAAAATGGGGTTGCTCCCTCAGCAAAACTAGGATAAAGTTGAGCCAAAAGATCCCGATTCAAGATAAATTCATGAGGAAGTGGGATCTCTTTAGGATCTACTCCAGCGTTTAGAAATTGGTTAATTGGTAAAGATACATGTACTTAATGCCCCGCCCAAGAAAGAGAACCAAGTCCTAGTAGACCCGCTAAATAGTGATTCAACATGGATTCTACATCTTGGAACCAAGCTAATTTTCGAGCAACCTTGTGATAATGGAACCAACCGGCAAAAAGCATTAAGGCTGCAAAGACTAATGCACCAATTGCGGTACAATAGAGTTGTAATTCACTAGTTATTCCAGATGCTCGCCAAATCTGAAAAAAACTGGAGGTTATTTGTATTCCTCGAAAACCCTCGCCTACATCACCATTCAATATTTCTTGGCCAACTATTGGCCAAACCACCTGGGCACTAGGTCCAATGTGAGTAGGATCATCTAGCCATGCTTCATAATTGGAAAAACGAGCACCATGGAAATACATGCCACTCAGCCAAAGAAAGATGATGGAGAGTTGGCTGAAATGGGCACTAAATACTCTTCTAGAGATCTCCTCCAAATCACTGGTATGGCTATCGAAATCGTGAGCATCAACATGAAGGTTCCAGATCCAAGTGGTAGTATCAGGACCCTTAGCTATTGTTCTCGAGAAATGACCCGGTCTAGCCCATTCCTCGAAAGAAGTTTTTATGGGATCCCTATCTACCAAAATTTTGACTTCTGGTTCCGGCGAACGAATAATCATTGAGTCCTCCTCTTTCCGGACAACACATACAAAGAGACCCGCCAATAGTTAAGTAATTAGTGAACCTATGAGAGATTTTTATACTTAGTTTCTTTCTCTGCTATCTCCCATCTATCTATTTTATTTAGTTATTCACTAGAGCAATTATGATCTGGAAGTTGATCCGGGGCAAGTGTTCGGATCTATTATGACATAGCCACGAGGCGCTCAACGGACCTTTTTCATCTTAGAAAACCTTTTTCTGGGCTTTGAATTGACGCAAGAACACTTTTTTTGTACAACCTAATGTATTCACATATCTCCATTATAAGTTACTAAATGGAGCTACTTTATGTCTTACATAGAACATATTGATTATTTTCTATATTCTAATAGCACTAATAACAGAAAAAATGTTAATAGCAGAAAAAAGATATTCTCTAATGTATCTGGGTATCGTTTACCCCTAGAAATACCAGACGAAATAGAACGATCTTAGAAGGGATATAATGAAATTCTTTGATTGGTTCTTACCATAGAAATGATCCCTTTTATTTGACTGATGAGGACAACAAAAATAAAAATGAATTATATAATTTTCATTTTAAAGATAAAACAAATATAAAAACATATTTCTTTTTCGAAATAATACTAGAAAAAAAAACTAGAATATTTTTATAAACTAGAAATTCATTTCTATAATCTAAAAAAAAAAAATAGAAATTTTATCGAAAATAGAAATAAAAAATAGAAAAAATGAATATTGAAATATTGAAAATAGTTATGAAATGAAAATCTTAATAATAAGAAATTAAAATAATATTTCAATAATATAATAAATAGAATACAAAAAAGAATTTTCTTATTCGAAACGCCTTGTGATCTTCAACCAATTCTGTGCTTCAATATAATTACCNCAATTCTTTTGGTGTTCCATTTTCAAATTTTAATTTACCATATCTAATCTAATTGAGTGAGATTGATTATTGATTATAGCTATATCGAGTTAACCAAAAGAGGTTAATTACATGAGTTTCAAACTTGAATTTTTCTTAATAATTTAATCAGTTTTATCTTTTCTCCCACCTTCAGAAGAATAAAGCATAGGCATTTCCACTATCGTTTATAATTTTCTGAAAGGTAACTATCTCGGTTTCATATAGAAATTTATATAGAATCCTTGAAAAAGACTTTCCTTCATAAGAAAGAAAAGACTTACTATCTTTGGGATCTGATGCTACACCGCTGCTCAATACCGTAGGGGATCGATTCTATTACATAAGTTGATTCCTCATTTTTATCAACTATCACGAATTGTAATTGAGTTATTTGCACGTGGCACATGTAGAATACACGATGTGACAATATGCTGGGAGCATCCTATAGTTTTCTTTAGGAGACCCTCGAACGAATTCCAATGTATATTCCTTAGCCCTCCATGCCTTATGGCAGCTTATGTTAACACTGAAATCAAGCCAAACATCTTCAATTATGTCTTTTGGCCTATATATACGTCTGACACCCGTGTATTTGGAGCTTGACCAATCAATGAATATGTAGCCTGACGGTGTTCATGTCTCAATGCTTCAAATGTGCATACATGTGTATTGATAAACTTTGTAACTTCGAAGTATGGACAATTTTTCAATTTCGTGGCCCGTAACCTCCATGGGCATGTTTTCTCAACACATACAAGTACAAATATTGACTATTTTCACTTGAAGATCCGAAACTTAAAATTTTTCTAGATGACCATCATACGAGCAACCTTTAAGCAGCTCGCCATTATCAATGTACAAATCATCCATATTTATTGTGTCTAATACAAGCTTATTTTAATCAGCTCGTTGCTCACTGGACCCATGAAGTTGTTCATTAAACTGAGGTTGTGATGGCAATGGATAAGTGGTCTCGGGTTCAAGAGTAGTATTCAAGTCTGGAAGTGTTGTATGATCATCTCCACGGATTGCATCATCATACAGCCTCTGATCAAAATCATCATCATCTCCATCAACATCAACATCCTCATCCTCGAAAGCATCATAATCATCATGACCAAAAACATCATCATCATGATAGTTCCTTTCAAAATGATCAACACTCTCAAAGCGAGGAATGCGTTCATGTAGAGGTTGTCGTGACATTTGTCTTTCAGGAACCCAACTTTGATAAAAACCATGCAGTTTTAGGAACCCGAGTTTATTGTGACATTGTAGTTTTAGGAACCTGAGGTTGTTCTGACATTAGTATACAAATAGTGAGCTTCTAAGTGATTCTGATCCATTCTCCTTAACAAAGAACTGTAAATCACTATCCTTTAAAATTTCATCCCGAGGGTAGGGGACATTGCTTCTATAAAAAAATTTGATGGACATATCATACTTTGAGGGGTTTATTTTGAGTTCTTCATTCAATATACCCAATAACTCGTAGTAAATGTTAGTAGATATCTCCAATAATTTGATATTCTCTCAACCAAAAGATCATGTTGTATCGTTTTTCACCCAATCTCAAAATTTGAACTTCAAACATATCTGTATATACATCAATGAAGGAAGTCAGTACAAGAAGAATACATAATGAAATAAAATATTACATGATGATCGTGTAGCCATCGTGCAGTCATCGTGTAGTGTACACGAGGCCTTCACGAGCGTCGTGTAGACCACTTGTACTGTAATAACTCCTACACGAGGAGTACACGATGATTGTATAGTACTCATGTAGTGTAATAGATACTACACGATGTTCGTGAACTGCTGAAGAAGTTCCTGATGCACTACACGATGATCGTGTAGGGTACACGAGGTCTACACGGGGTTCATGTAACCTAAGTGTAGTCTACACGATGACTACACAAGGCTCGTGTACTACTCGTTTAACACTACATAATCATCTTTTAGTGATCTTGTACAATAAATAAACTTCAAACAACATTCTAGAAAGAAGAAAACTAATAAATATTCCCAGAAAACTCATAAAAATGAAAAACATATGAAAGAAGGAAGAAGACAAGTAAATATCACCAGAAAGAAGAAAATAAAACTTATACGTCTTTCAGGACAAACAATCATTTGTTGTTGCAAGAAGAAGGAAGAAGACGAAGAAGCAAACGAAGAAGAAAACAAAGCAAAAGTAGAAAAAATGAAAAATGAAGAAGTAGAAATGAGGTGGGTAGGGAGGTTTTGAGTGTAAAGTGAGTACACTATGACATTTGATTGGATAACTTGTAAGACGGGGAATGGAGGGAAAGTGAAAAAGTGAAGGAAAAGTGGGTCTGGGGACAAGGTAAGCAAAAATTAGTGATAGGGTTCATTTCTACAAAACGGTTAGTTTAGGGGTCTAGTTTAGCAAAAAAACTCAAAACTCAACTCGTGGCTGCTAAACTCACAGCTAGCAAGTGAGTGGAGCGGTTCTCAATCTCACCGATCATGTCACGTGCATTAACGGTTAGAAGAACATCTGTGGCCCCAGCGCTAGAGTCACGTTGGGAATCTCTCCTCATCAAAGCCTGGTAGAATTCCACCACCTCCAGAACTCATCTTACCTTCGCCTGAACCTATTGCATTCCCTTCTACGGCGAGGGAGGTGGAGGTGGCGCTTTAGACGTTGGAATGATAGCGACACACTCCTTTAAGAGCTTGTACTTGAGGAGCTCGATTTTCAACGGACTCTCTTTCTTGAAGCTCCTCAATTCAACGGAGAAGCTCAGTCAGGTCTAGAGGTCGAGGCTGGACCTAAATAGAAGATCGGGGAAGTTAACGCCGAAAGAGCGTGAGAGAACACCCTTCTGACTGACCTTCACGAGCTCGATGAAAGAATTAGTACTGGTGAATGTTCTGCCTTTAAGTTCTCCGAGGACTTTGTCAACCCCATAGCCACAATCACTTTTCCCGCCACCATTACTCCCTCTCTTGCTCTGTCTATATGTTTGTGTATCTCTCTCAAGGATTGAGTTGATATCGGAGTTTCTTTCGGATTTTTTGCTAAATTGGACTCTTAAACTAACCATTTTACAAAAATGGACCCTCTAACTAATTTTTGCTTACCTTGGTCCCGGGCCCACTTTTCCTTCACTTTTTCTCTCATCGCCCTTCTTACAAGTTGTCCAATCAAATGTCATGGTCTACTCACTTTACACTTAAAATCTCCCTACCCACCCCATTTCTACTTCTTCATTTTTCATTCTTTCTTCTTCATGTTCCTCTTCGTTTTCTTCTTCCTTTTCCTCTTCGTTTTCTTTTTCTTCTTTCTGGTAATATTTACTTATCTTCTTCCTTTTTCATGGCTTTTCATTTTCATGAGTTTTCTGGGAATATTTATTAGTTTTCTTCTTTCTGAAATGTTGTTTGAAGTTCATTTATTGTAGAAGATCACTATAAGATAATGATGTAGTGTTAAATAAGGTCTACACGAGTTTCGTGAAATCATCATGTAGACTACACTCAGGGTACACGAGCCCCGTGTAGACCTCGTGTACCCTACATGATCATCATGTAGTGCATGAGGAACTTCTTCAACAGTTTACGAACATCGTGTAGAATCTATTACACTACACGAGTACTACACGATCATTGTGTACTCCTCGTGTAGGACTTATTATAGTACAAGTGGTCTACATAATGACTACACGATGCTCGTGAAGGCCTCGTGTAGGATTTATTACAGTACAAGTGGTCTACACGATGACTACACGATGCACGTGAAGGCCTCGTGTATACTACACAATGGTTAGACGATGACTACACGATCATCATGTTATATTTACTTTCATTATGTATTCATCTTGAACTAACTTCCTTCATTGATGTATATACATATATGTCTGAAGTTCAAATTTTTGTAATCCATGATGGAGATTAGGTGAAAATGGTACAACATGGTCTTTTAGTGGAGAGAAGACCGAATTATTAGAGATATCTACTAACTGCACTTACCGCGAGCTATAGAAGCCATGTCCCTTACCCTTTTGCTGAAATTTTAAACGATAGTGATTTACAGTTTTTTGTTAAGGAAAATAGATCAGAATCACTTAGAAACCCACTATTTGTATTCTAAACGATAAGTACACTGACCACGTGTAGTCATCATGTAGTCTTTATGAAGGTTACATTGAACTCGTGTAGTCATCCTTTACACTATTTTTTTCATCATAATGTCTACACGATGCCTACACTGGCCTAATGTAGGAATCTTATAGTCTACATGATGGTTACACAGATCTCGTGTAGTCATCGTGTAGTCTACACGATTGTCACACAGAACTGGTGTACGCATCATGTACACTACGTATTCTGCCGATTAATACAGTAATATTAAATATTTTTCAGGGACAACAACACATATAGAGACTGATAAGCAAGATCATTTTAAATATTTTTTCATGGCTCTTAGACCCTCTATTCATGAATTTTTCAGCTGTATACAGCCTGTCATTGCTGTTGACGCAATCGCCTTAAAATCTAAATACAAAGGGGTATTATTTGTTACAACAAAAAAAGGATGGGAACAACCAAGTATATCCCATTACATTTGGAATTGCAGATTCAGAAAATAATGATTAATGGGAACGGTTCTTCCGTAAACTTCACGATATAATCGGTGATCTGGAAGACTTGGTGTTTATATCCGACAGGCATACAAGAATACTAAATGATGTACATGTTATCTTTCCCAATGCACATCATGGAGCTTGCATCTTCCATATGGGCTAAAATGTCAAATCAATTTACAAAAAGGAAGACCCGGTCGCATTGTTTTTGAAAGCAGCAAAAGGTCAACCATCAATCAGAGTTTCATCGGTTGATGACTCATTTTACATATGCATTTCCAGGTATCTCCCAATACGTGTCGGTGGGGGAGTTGAGAGGTTGGCACGTTCCCATTTTGATGGAAGGCGATACAATATAATGACTTCAAACATCACAGAATGTTTGAATGGGGTTTTGAAGGATGCTAGAAAGCTTCTCATTTCATGCCTTATAGAACATATATGTGACATGTTACAATAGTGGTTCTATAAATGACTGATAGCTTCCTATCAAATCACCTCACAAATGACAGATTGGGTTGAGACTGAGGTTAATAAGAAGAGCCTTACATCACAGACACTATCATTGCTTCTCTCCGACATCCATGAGTTTCGGGTTGCGGGTGGGGGTAGGCAAGTAGTGGTCAACTTGCATCTTAAGAGTTGTACGTGCAGACAATTTGATCTTGATCAGATTTCACGCATGCATGCGTTGGCTGTATGTCGGCAGCGTAATATTTTCACATACAGTATGTGTTCGAAGTTCTAGAAAAATGAGGCTTTAATTGCTGCATATGCGGAAACAATACATCATCTCGAGGATCAAGCTGATTGGGTCATCAGCTAGGAGTTTCATGAAAATGTGATATTACCACTTTTAACGAGGTGGCAAAGTGGCAAACCTAGGACAGAGAGAATTTCATCTAGAGGTGAGGAAGTAGTGAGAAGGAAGTGTAAAACATTGTGGACAAATTGGCCTCAATCGAAAAACATGCAGAAATCCAATTCCTCTTTCTCAACGGGATGATCAAGTCACGTAAATATAAATAATGACCTTGTAGACTTAAATTAAATATTAATATAGAAATCTACTCGTGTTTCTTATTTAATAATGTAATAAAGTTTAATTATGCCTATGAAGTCATCGTGTAGTCTAGACTAAGCCTACACGATGCTTGTGAAGTGTTCGTGTAGGCTACATAAATCTTATGTGTACACTACACGATGACTACACAATGCCCGTGAAGTCATTATATATTTTACACTAAGCCTAAAAAATGCCCGTGAAGTCACCGTGTAGGCTACATAAAGCCCTCGTGTACACTACACGATGCCCGTGAAATCATTTTATAGTCTACATGATAACTACACGATGCCTGTGAAGTCATCGTGTAGTTTACACTAAGCCTACACGATGCCCGTGAAGCATTGTGTAAGCTACATAAAGCCCTCGTCACACTACATAATCTCTGTGAAATTATTTTGTAGTCAACACGATGCTTGTGAAGTCATCGTGTAGTCTACACTAAGCATACATGATGCACGTGAAGTCATTTTATAGTCTACACGATGCCCGTGAAGTCATCGTGTAGGCTACATGAAGTAAATAATTCACAAATTGAGGGTATAAAATATATCAAAATTGTTTAAAACTAAAATAAAAATCCATAAAATGTTTTTAAATTATTTTGGTTTAAAATTGCCACATGCAAATAACTCAATTGCAATTCGTCATCAATATTCTGACATTTGTTGTTGAGTAATTTCTTGGAGGTTGTACCCATATGTGACCGCTTCGACAAACTTAAGGGTGAATACTCCACAATCGAACCTACAAAACACATGAAATGCAAAAACACAATTAAATAATATATATGAAATTTTAAGTGGACTTACAAAAAAAATGTATATTTCACTTACTCATTCTCTTATCGTGGACACTTCATGATCTGATATTTCCACTTATCTTTGGGATTCTCATATATGTTCATCATTTGAAGAAGTCAGGGGACAATCTTCATGAAAGGTTTCATTATTTCATGGTAAAGGAGCGTTGATATGGCGTGTTCATGGAGTTATAAATACGAATACACTGCCCACTCAAATCAAGCTCAAGCGCAATCCAATGACTGCGGTACACATTCATTGGAAAGATAATATTATCTGACTATTCCCAACACCTTCCAAAATTTGACTACAAGCCGAGGACCAGGTACCGAAGCTGATCATCAACGTCAATATCCCAGCCCGCGGGATCTTGCTCAAACTCTGTCATTAGGCCAGATAGCTTCTCCTGTAATGTCACGGGAAAAAATTAAATCATCAACGTCAATAAAAAAAATGGTAATGATAACTACACGAAATTTACACGAGGCCTGTGAAGGGCGCGTGTAGACACGAATTCTACACAAGTCCTGTGAAGGGCGCGTGCAGACACGAAGTCTACACGAGGCCCATGAAGGGGGCGTGCAGACACGAAGTCTACACGAGGCCCGTGAAAGGCTCGTTAGACTACATGCAGTCTACAAGTAGTCTACTTGAGAAAAGGAATATCCTCCTCAGATAATAATAGCAAAAAGTCCTCTCTAACCTAAGTATGAGCTAGATTATTTTTCTCTATAGCAGTACCTAAAGGTAAAAAGACCAAATTATCAGCAAGAGCAATAATATAAAAAATAATGCAACAAATCTCAGGACTATCAAATGATCTGCACTTGATATCTTGACTAAATTCAGGCAATCCGAGAAACAAAGAAAACTGCTTGGATGAAACTTTAAGCTTTCTTCCATGCTCCACCGGACTGTCTCCAATTCAATTGAAAGAACCGAAAGAGAGTTGTTGATATTTCTAAATCCCACTGAGATGAGTTTTCGTCCTGGGTCCCATAATGCCCACCGATACCGCCCCTACTGTTTGGTAATCTAGCCACGTCGGAGAAAGCTCTAAAAATATTTCTTTCGGCAACATAGCTACCTGTTTAGGATCAAAACAAATTCCTTTAAACAATTTATTATTTCTGGCTTCCTAGAAATACCACAGAAGAAATATGAAGCAAGTAAGGAATTCCACTTTAATATCTTGTCTTTTCATGAACTTTGAGACCGAAATCCATTTTTCAAGACTGGTTACCCCCTATGCTGAGAAGATTTCAGGCAGAATCTGCTGTAGGACCAAATTAGCATAAGAACAAATGAAAAATATGTGACAAGAATATTTCGTATTAGACTCACGTAAAGGGAGAATATCATCAGTCAAAACTCATCTTTTTATCAAATTACTTTTGCAAGCAAGATATTCATTCATGAGCCGCCACATGAAGTTCAATAATTTAGGTGGAATTTTTCATCTCCATAAATCTTTCCAAACACCTGCATCATGATCAGTATTACTCGACCCAGTTAGTTTTTTCCGCGCCATTCTCCCTTCAATGAATACATTGACTGCCAACTAGTATCCTAATATAACAGTGTGAAAACTGTTATTCCTAAAGTGCCATATAACTTCATCAACATGACCAAATCTAATAATTCAGATAGCACAAATAGCCTCAGCATCAACTGGAAGAAACATTGATTCAATTAGGCTCTTGTTCCATCTCAAACCATTCAGAAAGAGTAATTCTCTCACACTGGTAAAAGGGAAATGCCTTGATGATGAGACTTTGAATGTGTTGGGTCTCAGCACCCAAAGGTCCTCCCATATCTTGATGTTCTCACAATTGTCCACTAACCATCTCAGACCACCTCCGAGTAGTTCTCTACCCTACAAAAGACTCATCCAATCCCATGGGGGTCGTCTCCCTAATATGGCATTCAAGAAATCAGAAATGCGAAAATACTTATTTTTTAACACCTCATCTAACAATGAAAATGGGTTCTTAAAAATCCTCCAGCACTGTTTTGCTAATAAGGCAAAGTTAAAAGCCTCCAAAACTCTAAGTCAATACCTCCTTTGGATTTGGGTTTAAGGAGTTTAGTCCAATCTCCCCAATGAATTCCCTTCTTAACGGACAAGCTATTCCACCAAAATTTAGTCACTTTGCTACAGATTCTATAGCAAATAGAGTTGGGGATTTTGAAATAAGACATAGCATAATTAGGCATAAAAAAGTCACTGCCTTAATAAGCACTTTCATATGTGCCTTAATAAGCACTTCTCTACCAGCTTGAGAAAGAAACTGTTCAGACCGACCAGAAATTCTTGAAATAACTCTTTCATATATGTTGTTAAATATTTGGGTTTTGTTAAGGCCAAAGTCATATTCAGTTCTCAAATATTTAGATAACGAAGCAGAATTATTTAGGCAAAAAACACAGCCAAATTATTCTTAATACCAGCAATAGTGTTAGCACTGAAAACAGTAAGGCACTTCTGAATATTAACAACTTGGTCATACCCTTTAAGATAAACTGTCACAACGTTCATACAGGCTCCAATTCACTTATATTAGCTCTACAAAACAATAAAGAATCGTCAGCAAAGAAGAGTTGTGAAACCTCAGGTCCTCCCCGATGAAATTGAAATACAATGATTTTCTTAGAGCGTGAATAATGAGTAAAAATCGAAGAGAGAACTTTTGCATACCCACAAGGAAAAGTTAGGGAGATAGTGGGTCCCTCTGTCTAATTCCCCTAGTTGGTCTAAAAGCTGATCTTCGACAACCATTTATCATCATCTGAAACGAAACAAATGTAATGCACGCTTCGTCCACTAACACCATCTATCAGAAAATCCCATATTTCTTAGAGCTTTCAGAATTAAATTCCTTTCGACATGGTGATAAGCCTTAGACAAACAACAATTTAATACGTGGAGATGTTGACCGAGGATTTCGATCCGACTGATGTGATTGTCGAGCCTTTACCTCCGGTGGTTGAGACAAACAACAAGGTAGGAGAAGGAGCTAAAAGGTGGGCCGCGCAATTGCTTTTCACGGTTGACGATGATGGTTTGACAGTGGACCGCGGTGGCTTGAAGCTTTTGGTTACAACATCGCCGCTCAACTGCAACGATGATGCTCGACGGCTGGCTGCATTAGCATCAACATTAATGACGCCAGCAACAGCGACGACCACAACAATTTTCAACTTAATATGTTCATCCAGGCATTAATATCCTTCATGATTCTTCAACCCGTTTTGTATCAGTTCATCGTTGCATTGACAGTTGTGACAATTGATAAAATTTGCGTGATCAATTTTGAAAATTGAGAGATCTGTTCCCACAGTCCAAATTGTTGATGTTAAAAATCTATCAGCATCTATTGTCGAGATGACTATCAAGCGTCAACCAATTATTTGTTCAACCGTTCAAGAGTCTACAAAAATAAAAAACTCGTGAAAGCAGTGAGCGAGGCACCATGGTGGTTAAAGAATAATAGCTGTAAGGAGAATAATAGCAGTAAGGAGAATTGCTTACCAATTAAATGGAGATCATCGTATATTTAAATGATTTTTATACCAGTCCATCATTTCAGTTCAATGTATCTTACTTCTTATTATGATAAGAAATGAATATATTTATGAAAAATATTCCCCAAATCAAGATATTATGATTATCTTCTTATCCTATTTAATAATCATTGAGATTGTCTTATAAATGTGTTGTGTATCTATGATTTTCTTGTATAACTGATTATCGTATTTTTGTTGTGTCGGAGATATGATCTCGGCTATCTCGAGTAGATGCGTTCCAAGGCATGGGAGGATCTCAATCATCCATGTGACCTCAGTAGTGTGAGCATAGCTGTGGTCGTGTCAATCGCTCTGGTCGTGGCATCAGTCGTGGAGAGGGCCTCAGTCATCACTATGGCCTCGAAAAGTCATAAGTTTGGGCTTAATGTGGACTCTTTTTCTGAAATGAGTGTATTGTGCATTACTTGAAAATATTATTGTGTGAGAATTAGTCCAAATGTTTTGTCTCACCCGCAGTAATATAAGTTGTAACTTTGGCAAAAATATATAAATATAAAAAAATTGTCTTTTGAGGCCTTTAAATTTGTTGCAGATATGTAATTCGGAATCTACTTGTTTTGGTTAATGAATTTTTTTCGTATTGTCTCACTTACCATACATAGTTCTCGACGACATTCCAAGGGAATTAAAACTTGATGTAAT
Source organism: Datisca glomerata (assembly GCA_003255025.1). Taxonomy (NCBI): domain Eukaryota; kingdom Viridiplantae; phylum Streptophyta; class Magnoliopsida; order Cucurbitales; family Datiscaceae; genus Datisca; species Datisca glomerata. The sequence continues at coordinate 67,790 of QANY01008539.1, forward strand.
ATTTTGGTATTCTGAATTAAAACTTGATGTAATATTTTAAAATCTTACTTGCTTTGTTCGCAACATTCGTATTCCCTGTCTTATCCCATGCTACATTGAGTACTACAAAGTTTTGTATGCAGATTACAAGGCTGACACATCACTCTCACAGAAGATAACATTCCATTGATGAATAATAACAGTTGACTGAACTCCAAGATACCCTTTTTTGGTGTGCTTGAACACGTAAATTATCTATTACCTTTCATGTTTTTGCCGCAAAGGCCACAGTACTTTTGGCAAAAGTGACAGAACAAATGTAGCTGTTTTGATCTACTTTTGAAAACGACACATCGTATCATACAAAAAACATTTTCACCATATTTGTCCTTTTTCTGTGGTAATTGTAGCAATTGGGCTACTTTGCGTCAACCCTTAAGCAAATGTTTTGGTTAAGAAATCATTCGACAGATGACATAATATGAACTTTCAGTAATTTTTATTATTTCTCTTTCCAATTTCGCCTTTATCCGGAATATTAAGAAAATACCATAGTTATCCCAAGTTTTTTAATTTTGATCAGTTATCAGTTTTAGTTTTACTAGTCCAATAGTATCTAAATTTGTAGTAAAATAATAAATACATTAACTTATTTATAATATTAACAATGTTGAAATTGTACTGTATAATATTACTATTTGAATAATACAAAAATTTATTATTCAACAATTTGTAATATTCTATCCTATCAAAAGATAATTTATCTTATTTAAAAATATTTTTCTCAATGCATTTATATGAATTTTCATATTCTGATAATATAAATTTTATATAGTATTTTTTATACATCTGTAATGAATAAACTATTGCTGACTTAGAAATAATCTCAAAACTCAATTTTATGGATCTTTACGTAGACGAGTTGTCTTTGTTGGAAAATTTTATTTTTCTAAAACTACAGTATAATTATCATTATTTGATGAGTTAAATTATCAACATGATTTTGAGATCTAATTGGATATACAACACTGTTGGATTGTGGTTGCAACTTATAAGATTTACTCTCTGTCGTTTATATTTAATTCTCTATGATATGAAGAGGGGACTATGTATTCTAATTGAAGAAAAGTCATCCCCTAAGACTATGATATATATATATTATATTTTACAGTACCCCATCAATTATTCAATTAGAGCAGGTAGTGCTCTCTAAAATTTTATCTCATATAGAAGTTGAAGATGTCAATAATAAATCTATTCTTAAGTACGCAGAATGATTTATATTACAATTTATGTTAGTCGGCAATTAATTTTGTGTTGCAATCAGCGAAGTGATGAATCTTTTCTTTCGATTTATGTTAATCGACTTTTGTAATTTTCTATGATTTAAACCTAATTAAAATTCAAGACTGCCTCCAAGATGAAGTTGATTGTTTTACTTTGACCATTTTTTGAATCAAACATCCAAGTGCATGTAACCATGAATTTGATGCCTCAATTATCAATATTATTTTCTAATGCCGATTTATAAATTCAACTCTCAATTGTTCGTTTCAAGTCTCAACTTATGTTTTGCTTTAAAATTGTAAATGTTATACAATAGATGTTTTATGATAAAATCATAAATAAGAAGAATTTTTTTCATCAAATTCTTCTTGCATCTCAAAATTTCAATCACTATTAAGTAACAAATGTTAGAAAATAATTAAACATGTGAGCCTACATATGTAATAAATGTGTCTTAAAAGCTATTGTAAAGTTGAGTTCATTTAAAGTGTTCTTACTAATGTTTAATGTGATTGAACTTAGAGCATTTATATGATATGGTTTATTATGTGTAGAGACTTAATTATGTATTTTTTATTTTATAATGGGTCAAAATAAAATTATATATAAATATTCATATATATAATAGTTATGGTCTCTAATTCAAGAGGTACAATTTTATTCATATTCTCTCTTATATCTCATCATTATAGAGAATTCAGAGATTATTCTCTAAGAAAAATCTCATGGAGTCAGAAGATCTATTACCAACAATCATCTGTTTTCATGGATCAATATACGCTTCCGTTTTCATTCTCTCAGTGATTGACATGGAAGATCTTGGTTCAATTATGTTTTCTCTGAATTTTGGTTTTAATGATTTTCCTATAAGTAGTATCAGAGCAACTCCATATTAGACCATTGAGAATCAATTTCTTCTTCATGATTTTTGGATGTGCAATTGGATTGTTTTTTTTTCTTCCGATGCAATTGTTTGAATTCTTGGATCAAGAATTTTTCCATGTTTTAATGGACAAGGATAAAAGAATTTAAAAAAAAAAAAAGGTGTTTCCGGCATGGTGGCCGAGGAGGAAGTAAAAACAAACAAAAAACTGCAATTGGGAAGGGAACGGTTCTGTGGAAACGTTTCAATAGGCAACAAAAAGCACGAAGTTATTCCCCAAGTCAATGTCGGTACGGACAGGGAATTATTCTCAGCTTCTCGGTACCGTACAGGGATAGGGATACTATTACCTGTTTTGCGGTGCCTTATCGATAAAGGGATTATTCCCTGTACAGAAAATGAAATTTTATTCACCTACTTCACGGTACGGTACTGTAGCACTACTTAAAAAAATTAATTTATTTTTTTATTATTATTGTTGATTCAAATTTTGGTACTTTTATTTCTCAAGGATTCTTGATATTCTAAAATAATCTCTCTTGTGAAGATTAATTTATTTTAAATATTGAGATGATTATATGAATGTAGTTCATGCGGATATTGACCGGTCTAAAGGAAAGTCAATATTTGATCGATTTACATGCATACTTGTGGCAATAAATATGTGACAATTATAAGGTGTTCCATGTAAACGATGAGTCGATATAAAGATAGACTTATGTTTGACCGGATTTATTGTCAGTATTTGATTACTACACTAAGAGTATCACTTACAAGTTTTTATCTCTGTCCAAAAACTAGATATTAATGTTGTGATAGGTATCTTGTGATGGGGTCCACCAATATTTAAATTTATTGATTGTTTAATATGAATTGTTTTGTTTGTTTCGTTCTTTGTTCAGCTAATGCATCTGCTTCTATTATATCTGCCAATATTAATTCAATCATCATGCTAAATCGGACAACTTCAAGGATTGGAAAGAGAACGTAATGATCGTTCTTGGTTGCATGGATCTAGACCCTGCGCTAAGGATTGAACGACCTGTTGATTGTGCGGACAAAAGTTCTGTTGAGGCTAAACGAGAATTTAAGAGGTGGGATCGTTAAAATAGCATGAGTCTCATGATCATTAAGCACAGAATTCTGGAAGCATTCAGGGGAGCTGTGCCCGAAAAGGTTACTACTGCGAAAGAATTTCTTAAGAAAATTGAAAAACGTTTTGCTAAAAACGATAAAGCTGAAATAATTACACTTTTGGCAAACTTGATTTCTATGAAATATAAAGGAAAAGGAATATAAAGGAGTATATCATGGAGATGTCTAATCTTGCTTCTAAACTAAAGACACTAAAACTAGAGTTGTCCGAGGATTTACTTGTGTATTTAGTTTTGATTTTGCTTCCCTCACAATTCAGTCAATCTAAGGTCAGTTATAACTGCCAAAATGACAAATGGTCTCTGAATGAGCTAATTTTTCACTATGTGCAAGAGGAAGAAAGGCTGAAGCAAGAAAAGATTGAAAGTGCTCACTTAGCAAGTATCTTTAAAGACAAGAACAAGAAAAGGAAAAGGGATAAGAAAGCTGCAAGTGGTCCAGCTCAAAAGAAACAGCAAAAAAGACAAGGTGAAGAATCTGGCTGTTACTTTTGCAAGAATACTAGACACATGAAGAGGGATTATACCAAATATCACGCTTGGCGTGCAAAGAAAGGTACACTTCTCACTCTAGTTTGTTATGAGGCTAATTTAGCTTTAGTGCCAAGAGACACTTGGTGGATAGATTCGGGTGCAACTACTCACATAAGTGTGTCAATGCAGGGTTGCCTGAGTTGCCGAAAGCCAAATGATGCTGAAAGATTCATCTATGTGGGCGATGGAAAATCAGTAGAGGTTGAGGCATAGGGATTTTTAGGTTATTATTAAAGATTGGTTATTATTTGGATTTAAAAGAGACTTATGTTGTACCGTCTTTTAGACGAAATTTGGTTTTCAATTCTATTTTGGACAAATTTGGTTAATATTGTTCATTTAGAAATGGTCAGTTTAATCTATCTTTGAATTCAAATATTGTTGGTACTGGCTCTTTATCTTTATATGATAACCTCTATTTGCTTGATACAGTTGTTTCATTTAATGAGACCTTGCGTGTGAGTTCACGTGGCATAAAACATAAATTAACTAATGAGAATTCTCCTTCATTATGGCACAAGTGCTTAGGTTATATTTCTAAAAGTAGAATTTATAGGCTTGTGTCTGATGGGATTCTTGATTCCCTTAATTTCACGGACTTTGAGGTTTGTGTTGATTGTATAAACACAAAGAGATCAGGTGCCAACAGAGCTTCGGATGTCTTAGAACTAATTCACACGGATATTTGTGGACCATTTCCTATGGCTTCTTGGAATGGTCAACAATATTTCATTTCGTTCATATATGATTACTCACGTTATGGCTGTCAGTATCTTATTCATGAGAAATCCCAGCCACTGTACGTGTTCAAAGCTAACAAAACTAAGGTTGAAATCCAACTCAACAAAAGAATTAAAAGTGTCAGATCTGACTGTGGTGATGAGTACTATGGCAGATACGACAGATTAGGTGAACAACGTCCAGGGCCGTTTACTAAATTCCTATAGGAGTGTGGAATAGTCCCACAGTACACCATGCCAAGATCTCCTAGCATGAATGGTGTTGTAGAGAGACAAAATAGGACACTTAAGGACATGATTATGAGTATGATTTCTAATTCTACCTTGTCAGAATCTCTCTGGGGAGAAGCATTAAAGACTGCAGCTTATAACTCAATAGAGTGCCAATTAAGGTGGCAACCAAAACCCCTTATGAGCTTTGGACGAGTAAGAAACCTAGTTTGAAGTATTTTCACATTTGGAGATGTTCAGCTGATGCAAGACCTTATAGGCCAACTGAAAAGAAACTGGATAGTAGAACTATTAGCTGTTACTTTATTAGATACTCTGAGAGATCAGGTGGTTGCAAGTTTTATGATCCCACAAGTAGGTCAATTTTTGAAACGGGAACTGCAACGTTCTTTGAGGATATTGAGTTTGGGGGGAGAAATAAGGTTCAAGACTTTGTCTTTGAAGATGAATCTGTTACTATTTCCACAATTACTTTTGAGAATAACCAGGTTTCTATTCCTCATAATCATCAAATAGGAAGTTCATAACTTCAAGACAATATAGAATCACTCCCCACACAAAATGAAGAAATTATTTTTGAAAATCAAACTCAACAACCTCAAGAACAAATGTCATTAAGGAGATCCATAAGAGAGAGGAGAAATGTGATTTCAGATGACTTTGTAGTCTTTCTCCAAGAACATAAGAATGGCATTAGAGTGATGGAAGATGATCCAATCGGCTTCCATCAAGCAATAAAAAGTTCTAACTCTCAAAAGTGGATCAATGACAAGAATGAAGATTGGGATCTCGTTCCACTGCCTCAAGGTGCAAAGCTCATTGGTTGCAAATGGATATTTAAAACCAAGATGGATTCAAAGGGTAATGTGGAGAAATATAAGGCTCGTCTTGTTGCAAAAGGCTTTACTCAAATGGAAGGTATTGATTTCAAAGAGACTTTCTCTCTGGTTTCAATGTAAGACTCTTTTAGGATTACCATGGCACTAGTGGCACATTTTAATCTTGACTTCATCAGATGGATGTAAAGACAACATTTCTTAATGGTGACAGTGATTAAATAATTTATATGGTGCAACCAGAAAATTTTGTATCAGGAGACCCAAAGAAGTTGGTTTGCAAATTTAAAAAAAATCCATATATGGGCTCAAGCAAGCTTCCCGTCAACGGTATCACAAAATTCATCAAGCAATAGTCTCGTTTGATTTTGAGATGAATGCAGTTGATGATTGTGTATACCACACGTTCAGTAGGAGTAAATATATATTCCTGGTACTATATGTCGATGACATACTGCTTTCTAGCAACGATATAAGCATATTGCACAAAACTAAGAGATTTCTATCCAAGAATTTTGAAATGAAAGATCTTGGTGACACTTCGTTTGTGTTAGGAATATAAATACATCGAGATCGCTCTCGCGGTATGCTTGGGTTATTATAAAAGAGCTATATCGAGAAGGTACTTAAGAGATTTGGCATGTAGGACTCTAAACCAGGTGACACCCCTATTGCGAAGGGAGATATGTTCAGTTTTAATCAATGCCCAAAAAGTGACCTTGAAGTTAAGGAAATGCAGTAAATTCCCTATGCATCAGCTGTGAGAAGTCTAATGTATGTTCAAGTTTGTACACGTCCGGATATAGCATACATTGTTGGGATGCTAGGCAGATATTTAAGTAACCCTGGGATGGATCATTGGAAAGCAGCCAAACGAGTTATGCGGTATTTATAGAGAACAAATGATTACATGCTCACATACAGAAGATCGGACCTACTGGAGATTAGTGGATATTCTGATTCAGATTTTTTTGGATGCCAAGACAGTCGAAGATCCACATTAGGATATATTTACTTGCTAGTTGGAGGAGCTATTTCCTGGAAAAGTGCTAAGCAGACACTTATAGCTTCCTCCACCATGACAATTGAGTTTATAGCGTGTCATGGGGCATCAAACCATGGAATATGGCTGCGAAACTTTGTCACTAAGCTGCAGATTTTGGAAGGAATTGAAAGACCATTAAGATTGTTTTGTGATAATAAGTTTGTTATGTTATATTCTAACAACAATAGGAGCTTGTCAAAATCAAAGTATATAGAGATCAAGTTTCTAGTTGTTAAAGAAAGAGTTCAGAAGTGTTCAGGTGCTTATAGAGAATATAGGTACAAACTCTATGATTATGGATCCGCTCACTAAAGACTTCCACCCAAGATCTTTCATGAGCACACTGCGCATATGAGTGTCATGTTATTTGATGATGTGCTAGTTTAGTGGGAGTTTATAATTAAATGCTATTTTGTTTTGGACGCATTTAGTGTTTAATGGATATTTTCTGCAGAAATAAAGTAATAGCTTAAGTTTTCACTCTGATCAAGTTTAATATGATCTCACTAAAGAATAAAGTTAGACCAGATAAAAATAGGCATGTTAGAGCACATTACATGTAATTTTCATGCTACACATCCATACTTGATCTATGTCATTTGGTTATATCGATATACGTGACCATTGATGAATTTAGTTACGATGCATGTGACAAAGATCGCTTTGATCCTATATTGATATGATTAATGGACAAGATTGTTTGAAAATGCTTGTTCATGATAGCAAAGGTTTTGAGCTCATAAAGTCATGCACATTTTGTAAGGTAACATATGTGGCCCAAGTAGGAGATTGTTAGAAAATAATTAAACATGTGGGCCTACATATGTAACTAAATGTGTCTGAAAAGGCTATTGTAAATTTGAATCCATTTAAAGTGATGTTACTAATGTTTAATATGATTAGACTTCACATTTATATGGTATGTATTTATTATGTGTAGAGACATAATTCTGTATTTCTAATTTTATGATGGGCCAAAATAGAAATATAAAAAAATATTCCTATATATAAGGGTTATGGTCCATGATTCAAGAGTTACAATTTCATTCATATTATCTCTGACATCCCATCATCATAGAGAATTTAGATATTCTTCTCTAAGGAAAGCCTCGTTGAGTCAGAAGATTTATCACCAACAATCATTTCTTTCCATGGATCAAGGTACGCTTCTGTTTTCATTCTTTTTTTTTTCTCTGAATTATTTAGAGCTGACATGGAAGATCTTGGTTGAATTATTGGTTGCTCTGAATTTTGGTTTTAATGATTTTCCTACAACAAAAATTTGAAACCGACTATTGAAATTGAGTTGTGGGTGATAGAATTTATAGGAACCCAATTTTGTTAGATTTCAAAATTTTGTTTGAGAGAGCCTGATTTCTTAAGATTTTCATTTACTTAACCACTTGGCATAGAGACAAAATTGATGACAATTATCATTTCCATTATGATCATGAGTTCTATTTTCTGAGACAATGACCCTGTTTGACTCAACTTATAAGCTGCAGCTTATAACTTATAATTTAAATAAGTAGATAGTTTATTTTTAAGAAGGCGTTTGGAACAACTTATTCAAATAAGATAGTGGCTTATTTAAGCTAAAAAGCTAATAAGATTTAAGTTAAATTGATGTAGTTTTTTCACTTAAAATTCTTTTAATTTTTTCACAACACCAAAATTACCTATCTTTTTCAAAAAACTACATGAACATACTTCTATTCTTCAAGACAAATAATTTATTAATCATTCGTTACTGATCAGACCCTGACCCCGACTCTAGCCCCGACCCGACATCGATGTGGCCTCGATCCTGATCTGACTTGACCCGGCACCGGCACTAGCCTCGACCCCTCCCCAGCCTAACCCGGCACTGGCCCCGACATCAATGTTATGGGGTTGATAATTAGATTAATGATTTGAAAAAATATGGATATTAAAGAAATTAGTTAAATGTAAACTATGTCATTAGGAGAGATATTAAAGTAATTTCAATTAAAATAAATTAATTGTTAACTTATTTGCCAAACATCAATTTGACATAAGTTATAGCTTAAAGTTAATTAAAATATGTTGTGTCAAATACGTTTTAGCTTATTGATTAAAGCTAAACTTAAATAAGTCATAACTTAAAAGTTTAAACTGTACCAAACAGGTCAATGTATTATTTTCTTATGAAATGGTGATTTGGAATATCAAGCATTTTCATTGTGGGATTATGGTTATAACTCTGAGTTCTCAATCTAAATTTATGTTTTTGCTCTAAAGGTGTATGTGTTGTAAGGATTTTTTTTCAAGTAAAAGCATAAATATGCAAGAAGTAAAATCCTTGCAATTAGGTTTTTCCTTAGGGTATAGGAAAACCGATACAAGTGATCATTTCAAAGTGATAATTAAACTGAACTGACGTCTGCGTAAATGTGACAAACTCATGAAGGTTATCATTTTGAAATGTTAAAATGTGAGTTTTTATAAGGTCTCACAGTACATTCACTCGCATGGAGAGAGTTGTTGTGCCTAAGGTGATCAATTTTTTGGTGTCCGATGAGTGAGTAGAATAATTGAGAATGCTTGAGTTATAACTATATTGTTCTCTTGCCTAAAGGTAGTTAATTATGTAACTATTAATCAAGCATACTCAACTATAATTCAAGCATAATCAACTACATAATTCAAGCATAATCATTTTGGGGGTGGTATAAATATTTAATTGTGCCTAAAGGTGATTTTAATAAGTAATTTACTTGTTAGCGTATGGTATAAGGTAATTTAATGAAGTAAAACACCATGGGTAATTCAAATTTAAACTGCAACCATGAGTTACAAATAATAATCATATATTTGTGGTATTATAATATCCATGTAATATTATGTGAAATAACATACTTGCAGCTATGGATACTTCCATTATTCAAAGACAACTCATAGATATTGAACGATTAAATGGTTTGAACTATTAAGACCCCCATGCTCCTACAATTGACTAAAGCAAATACCATGGTTGTTAGATTGATTCGTGCTTCTATTAGTGAGGTTATTTGTGGTGGCATTCCAATTAAGGACACTACTAAAGAACTTCTTGATTTGATTAAGTCTCAATTTATGGGTACATAGAAGTAACCACAATATCATTATATTTCAAAGCTTATTAAAGCTAATTATGATAGTGTTGGTTTAGTGCGGGAACACATTTACAAAATGTGCATACTTGCAATGGACTCAGGAAACAAGGAATTTCATTCGATGATGAACTTCTAGTCCATATGGTGATTTTTTCTCTACCTAAGTCACTTAAGATTTTTAGAGTGAATTATAATTCCCAAAACACTAAGTCAGATATTAGCCAGCTCCTAGCTTTAAGTGTAACTGAGGTGAAGCAGTCGAAGGGTACCAAAACTAGGTCTACTCATTTAACTATGAGTAATTACAGCAAGAACAAGTTTAAGAAGAAAGATTACCAAATGGGGAATTCACACACGCGTGCGCACGCACACATATTCTACCTTACCCCATCAATTATTCATAGCCTTCAGAGTGTGTAGTACTCTTTAGAATTTTATCTTACAGAGAAGTTGAAGATCTCAAACAATGAATCCATTCTCAGGTACGTACAATGATTTAAATGGTTGATGTTTATGAGATGCTTTATCATTTAAACCTAACAATTGATATCAGAGAAAGATTTAAGGTTTCTTATTGATATCAATTTTTCATATATGAATGATTGATGGTTTTTACATTAAAAATTGTTGACAAACTGATGATCGACAATTATTTTTTGTGCAAATCGTTTTCTTTTGACAATTGAGAATTGAAGTAATCGACAGTATGCAATTTATGTTAGTTGGCAATTAATTTTATGCGGCAATCAATGGTGGTCAGCAAAGTGCGGAATCTTTTCTTTCAATTTATGTTAATCGTGACTCATGGAAATCGACTAAGGAAGAGATAGATGAAATTGTTATTCCTCGGGAGACTACTTTTTCTAAAATTGAGAATTGTGGTCTAAGCATCCTTGGGATTATATGCCTCTAGAAAATATAATTTACTAGGGTTGAGGAGAGCCCTTTCAAAGGCGTGGAACGTCGGTGATGACATTGACTTTATAATTTACTAGGGTTAAAGATTATTTTTAGATTTTCTTCAAATCTGAATATGAGATGAGTTTTGTGATGGAGAATGGGCCTTGGCTCTTTGAGGCTCAACATTTTACTGTGAAAAGATGGGTACAGGGGTTGAATTTTGATTTAGATGTTTTTTAGCGGGACAACTTTTAGGTCCAACTTAATCAACTTCCTTTTACGTGGACCAATAATAGACTTGGAGAGGTGTTAATTCAAGAGAGGATAAACAGATGCCTTATTAATGAAGCATGGATGGATGTGTACCTGGATTGCAATTGAGAACATATTATTTGTTATGGTTCTGATCATGTGGCGCTTTTAATTGATACATGCAAAAAAAAATCTCTTACTGGAAGCGAATTTTCCGATATGGCAGACGGATATGTGGATTTTGAAAAGTGTCGAGAAACAGTTAATATGTGTTGGATGGAGAAATCAAAGGACAAACCGATTACGGAGAAGCTAAATCAAGTTAGAAAGGGGTTGATTAAACGACAAAAAAAATGAGCCGTAAGCTAATTCTAAAAAATTAACTAATGATCTAGAGGCGGAAATTAAAGTTATACACTCTTGTTCTACGGGTTATGTAAATTTGAATATTATTAATCATCTAGAAGTCAAGGGTCCAGGGCAGAAGGTGAAAAAATAAAATATATGGGCTCAACAACCAATTCGGCATTAGGGTGATAAAACATGAACAAATTAGGAAAAATAGCAATTTTTAGAGGTGGAGTTGCAAAAATGGCCAAATTTTTTTTGTAAAATTGGCAGAAATATGATCATGGTAAATAATTTATTTTTCAAAATTACTCACTAATAGATAAATTATTTACTATATTTCGGCCGTTTTTGCAATATATTTTTTGGGACATTTTTAGAACGTAAGCTAGAAAATGGGTCATTTTTGCCAAATTAAAGCAGAGGCCCAACGGTACTTTCTGGACATATTTAAATCAGGTAAGCCCAGCACTTATGAATAGAACTTAGACTTTGGTGAAAATGTTAGATACAGAAGATACTACTCGGCTTGATAGGCCGATTAAGGAGTGGAAAGTGGATAGGGACTTGAAAGAAATTGGGGAATTGAAATCCTCTGGCCCAGATGGATTTGGTGCAAGTTTCTATAAGCAATTCAATGGTCTTATTAGAGAAGAGATGTTTCGGATGGTTCATGATTTCTTCAATAATTTTCATATGCCCATTAATCTCAATTATACTTATATTGCTTTAATTCCCAAAATTAAAAGTCCTCAAAGTATGTATGATATGTGCCCCATAAACTTATGCAATGTGTCGTATAAGTTTATTTCCAAAATCCTTTCTAACAGGCTTAAGGAGCTGATGGGGAAACTGGTTAATCAGGCCCAAAGTGTGTTTATCCAGGGTCATAATATCATAGATAATGTAGCTTATGAGGTTCTTCATTCTCTTAGAACTTGAAATTTCAAAGGTAGGAGGGAGGCGACTATAAAATTGGATATGTTAAAGGTATATGATAAGATGGAGTGGGAGTTTGTTTTAGTTGTACATAAACAAATGGGTTTCTCAGAAAAATATTGTAAGTGAATTTATTGACGTGTCATTCAATGTGATCGTTAATGGTCTAGTACCTTGTATCTAGAGCGAGGGCTAAGATAAGGGGATCCATTATCTCTTTAATCTTTACATTTTATGTTCGGAAGTTTGATCTTCCCTTTTGATTGTGGAGGAGAGTTCGGGTATCATTCAAGGTCATAAAGCGTCAAGAGATGGTCCTTCGATAACTCATCTTCTTTTTGCGGATGATAATTTATTATTTTGTTGCTACGGAATCTAAATTCATGCATATATAATCTATTCTTGCCCACTATGAATCTGTGTGTCAGGTCAAATTATTAATTTTCAAAAAAATAATATTTTGTTCAGTTTTAAAGTTAATGCAGCAGACCGATCAAGATTGACAAATATTTTGAAGATGGAGACGATCAGTGATATGGGGAAATATCTAGGTTTAAAACCAATTTTGAGTTGTAAAAGGAGTTATATAATGGCATCAAAGATAAGGTCATTAATAGACTTAATGGCTGGGCTGAACGTTGGCTCTCTGGTTTTGGTAGAGAAGTTCTTATTAAAGCTATTGCTCAGGCGATCCCTTTATATGCTATGTAATGTTTCAAACTCCCCCTTTCTCTCATTGACTCATTGACGATTTGTGTATCTGTCTGGGTAAATTTTGGTGGGGAGCTTCATCTGATAAAAATAGAATTTCTTGGGCGTCCTAAAATAAATTAAGGTTCAGTAGGGATAAGAGTGATCGGGCTTTTAAGGATCTCCGTTGTTTTAATATTGCTATTTTGGCTAAGCAGGGGTGGAAAATTCTACAGTCTCTGGATTTGTTGCTCGCCAAGTTTCTTAAAGCAAAGTATTTCTGGAATTGTGATTTTATGAATGCAGTCTTGGGGATGGCGTAGTATTTTGGAAGGGAGGAAGGTCCTTGCACGAGGTATTTGTTGGAGAATTGGAATGAGCTAATTCTGCCTTCCCGTGAATGGAACATCCCATTAATCAATGGGGTTTTTGCCGAGGGAATGTTCAAGCAATTAAGGCCATCCATTTAAGCTCTATAACTCAATAGGACAAGCTCATCTGGTTCCATAATAGGGATGGGAATTTTTCTGTGAAGTCTGGATACAAAATTGCTGTGCATTTGTCTCAAAATGGTCTTCTTCGGCAAACTGCCAGTTGAATTTCTAGTTGCCCAGTTGATGAAGGTTTTTTCTGGAAGATTAGCGCTCCTCCAAAGATTAAAGACTTCCTTTGGTATTGTTCAAATAATTTTGTTGCCCTAAAATCTAATTTGATTAAGAAAAGGGAAGCTCCATGCCATCCGGCGTCTTCTCTATTTGCGCATAAGAGGGAGGGGAGGGGGTGATGCTGAATAGAAGATTTCTCTGGACTGATGCGGCATGGAACAATGGTCTTGGAGGGTTGGGATTCCTCATTTCCGATAATAATGGAGTTATCCAAGGATGGGGTGTAAAAGGTTAGAAAATTGTAGTGATCCTCTTTTTGGCAGAAGCTCATGCTGTTCTTTGGGGCCTCAACAATGGTGACTTTAAAGATAGTGAAGATATTGAAGTTCGGTGTTACTCGCGTGAGTTAGTCCAAGTTCTTTCTAAGGCTTCAAGTTTGGACGACGGTTGCGATTCGATTATTTCTGAATTTTTTCATTTGTCTAAGTTGCTTAAGATTTCTTTCAAGAATGTCCCTAGAATGTCTATCTAATGTTTTAGTTCATGCTCATGCTAGTTCTGGCTATAATGGTTCTTGTTCATTGTGTTCACATAGTATTCCTTTATGGTTATCTAGAAAGCTTTCTTTCTAGATTATTTCCACTATGATTTTTTCCAGTCACGGTTTTAAGTTTTAAAGAGGTTAGTCGAGTTTTTTTTTTCAAGTTAGTTTAGGTTAGATGATGACGGTGTTATGGAGGTGTCAACCTAGCTAGAATGTCCTAGTGCACTCTATTAATTTCCTTTTCCAACTTGTGTTATTTTTTTATGCTCTTGGATATGCCCTCACTATCATGTATTCTCTTTTTTTTATTAATGAATGAATTTTTCTGTTGGGTGCTTTTAGGAACATTCTCTTTGACAAACAAATTTATGTTAATAAACTTTTGCAATTTTAAGGCTCTATATTTCGAACCCAATTAAAATTAAATACTGCCTCCAAGATGAAGTTGATTGTTTTACTTCGAATATTTTTTAATCAAACATCCTGCAAGTGCATGTAACCATGAATTTGATGCCTCAAGTATCAGTATTATTTTCTAATGCCAATTTACGGATTCAGCTGTCAATTGTTATTTTCAAGCCTCACCTATGTTTTGCTTTAAAATTGTAGATGTCATACAATAAATGTTTTAAAGTTAAATCCTAAGAGAGGCTACGTATGCGAATATTGATGCCTATCGTTTAAGTGTTTTGGGGAGATTGATTAAAAGTAGGAAATATAATCAAGTGGGCTTTAGAAGAACCCATTCTAAGGCTTGGGGTGTTGGTGATAATGTTCATTTTGTTGAAGTCGGGAAGGATATGCATGTTTTTAAGTGTTTTTCGCTACCGATGCTACGTTCTCTTTCATTTTGGAAAACCTCCCATGGTTTTATGAGAAGAATCTTGTCATCGTGAAAAAAATGATTTCAGGATTGACTCCAAATATCCAAGATTTTTTATTTGATAGTTTCTAGTTGCAGATTCATAGTCTACCTTTAGGATGTAAAGGAAAAAAAGTGGGAGAACTAATTGGTGCAAAGGTAGGACGTGTGATTAAGAGTGATGCTGGATATTTGAGAGATGAGGTTGAACTAAAACGTTTCTCTCTCTCTCTCTTAAACAAATAAATACTCCAATGGTTGAAGGAGATAAACTATTTCTTTAATCGAATAATACTCGTCCATTAACATTAAAAGTTGATTCTGATGCGATTGTTGAAACTGACACATTTAATATATCATGGGTCATTAGTTGAACTACAGGAAAATTACGTTCAATCTTTTTCCACCAATCTAAGATATTGAATTTATCTACTCATACTTCATGTACTAGTAACAATACATCAAGATATTTTTTCAAGTCATTTGTTCCACTTGATGGTGAAGTTGATGTTGACGTTTTTCAACTTTTAAAAACTTCCAATAAAGTTGTCTTTTTTTTTGCGAAAAATGAGCTTGGTGATGTGAAAGTTAAAGGGATAATTGAGAAGAAGTTATAGAATGCTTATAATACTCATATATATCGAATAAAGCTTTTTCAAAAGTAGTTAAAATATCATTAATATTAATATTATCTCTATCATAAATGATCTCTAGCCAAGATTCTTGAGCTTATTTTTTATATCTAAGATCAATTATAATATAAAAAAAAGATAACATGTATGTCATAAAAATATTTATCAAAATTTTCTCTCATTTTAATAATTACACTTCTAATAATATCTAATTTTTGTAAGTAGAAAATATAGCATAAATATTCACTAGTTCAATAATAATGTGACAAACACTAGGAGTATGTGCAATACAAAAAACTTTTGTGGCTGTACTAAAAACATTAAAAAAATCTCTTACCACTTCGACGATCGTCCAATCATAACATCTTTACACTATGTTGTAAAATTTAACATTTCGTAGGTAGAATTCTACCTATATGATAGATCGGTTCTTATATTTTTTTTATTTTCATTGCAATCGTTGATAACACTTAGAATATAATTCATGTCTAGATTGAGAGTAATTAATATTACAAACAATATTTCTAATTTTTGAAGTTGAATCAAATAATAAAATAAACCATCTTGTACAATTAAATTCAAAATATGTGATCAAACAACGAATACAATATTGATTATCTAATGGAGATTGAATATAATCAAGCAAATAATTTTCATCCACGTCATTATTACTAGTGTTATCTAATGATAATGAATTTTTTTTAATAACAATACCCCATTTTTTTAATTCCTCTAAAATAACATTCCATATGACATGGCCGGTATGAGGAGATTCAACCATAACATCAAATTATATATATGATGTAGAGTCAAAGTAAGGAAGCTCATTTGATTACGAGATGTCCACATGTAGGAAGTTAAACAAATTTTTCCTTCATAATCTTTGGAAAAAATTTTCAAAGCTTTTCTATTTCGTAGATTTTTTTTTCATGACTTGTCGTTTTAAAGTATAAGTCAACAAACCCATTGTGGATGATTTTTTTCATGTTTATCGATTAATGTAAATGAATGTTCGACCATAATCATATAATCAACTAATTCTTCTTTAGCACATGTTTCCTCATTATTTCGTGTTGACACATTGTCATCTACGTCTTTATTAATTTTACTTTGGTCAGGTAACATATTATTTATTGTCTTATTATCTAAAATAATACAAGTTTGTACCATTTGTCTTTTTAATTTACTTCTAGTGGATCCAGATTCACATTTCAAATGTTTATCACAATTATTACAAATTACTTTTAGTTCAGTAATATTATAAGAATTTGTTATCATTTTTTTTATTAAAAGTTTCACATACTTTAGACGACTGTCTCTTAACTAAACACAAAGATGGCATTGCTAGAAGGTGTGGTGATATTATTAGGTGAGCCCCAAAATTCTAATTCTTCATCAAAAACAGCATTATCCACATTAATATCAACAAAATTTATATTATTAGATGCCATTGTAATAATATAATTATGATGCATTATAAACTAGAATACAAACTGGTGCACAACAATTCTAAAAATTACTGCTAAAATTAAAAAATTTCTAAATATGAAACCTAGTATGATACCTCAAGCTCAATCCTTACAAACTTCGAGTGTTTGAGTAGACTGCTTGAAACTTGATAGGTTATAAAGATAAGAAAGTGATTATTTAAGATTTTAAGACTTGAAAATTTATACATTAAGAGCTTAACTTGTAGTAGAAAAAATGAGAGTCTGAAATTTAGAGACTATCGAAATTGAATGTATTAGTTTCATGAAAAATAAGTAGAAAGAAAGAGGTATATATAAACTATAAAAGATTGAAGGGGGAGAATATATACTGTTTAAGTGGGAATAACTAATTCATCCCAAATCCACAATGTCCTCAACTAATTAGATTACTAATTAGATTACTAATTACTAGCCGTTTGAATTGAAAATCTTTTGCAATTGCTCAATTTTTTTCAAATTGACTACATTGTGTTGACGGGCTATCCACTTCTGCCCATTTGGGCTTATTCAACCCAGCCTCAGGCTGGGCTAAGACCTGTTCCATTCGGGCTAGTCAAATCGAGCTATCAGGCTCTAGACTTTTTTATGACGCTTACCGGACTCAACTAAGGTTGAATATGGAGTGGACCTCACTGCCTTTATTGGTTAGGTTCGTCGTCAATGATATTCCAAATGATCTTTTGACGAAGAACGTGATCGTCCGTGAAGAAGAGGCGGTCGAGGTTTTGGTGGTGGCTTGAGCCAAACTTAACTTAAGAGTAAGTTCGACTCATCGGAGAAGCTGATTTAGGAGAATCTAATTCGAAAATGTCAGTATAAATTAGCAGTTCATTTAGAAGGTTGATAAGGAAAATGATAATATTCTTAATTAGGCGACTCAGACTGAAGAGACATAAGTTCAGACATGTATATCAGTATGGTTTCAATCACGATCAGGTCTGTGTCGCGTCACGATGTCATAGAAATCAGGTGCTACAATCATGTTTAATAACACTTTTAACATTTTTTCTATATTTTGGACATATTCAACTACAATAAATTTATTTTACTTAGTTTTGTAAAAGAAAATGCACACACATTAATTACATATATGTATATATATAATGTTATATTCATGTATTGATAATTTCATCAGTATTATATTAAGAATGAACTAATTTATAAGAATTAAAAAAGTAGGATAAATATGGTTCATTCTTAATATCAATTGAGTGATAAAATTTTATATTATCAATTCTAAATTTAAGTAAAAAGTAGAGGGGGGTACATTCAAAAAATTGAGTTAAAAATATTAATTTTAAAACTTTCATATTTTAAAAATTTCAAAAAACACCTGGCTTCCACACTCCAATTCTTTCGTCTTCCTCCTCAGTTTATCTGTAACACTAAAAAAAATAAAGCTCCATGGGTCTCTCTCTCACACAAAACATATTCTTCAACGGAAAAAGTAAGGGATCCGACGACTGGCACACCAATGGCCTAAACTCTTCTCTTTTATTCTACTTTTTTCTTTTTATCTATACTGTTTTATGGCCGTAATGCATCGCTGTAAATACCGGATCGTAACGGCTCCTCACCGTCCTTCACGGTCGTTACATCACGATAACGGCCGTGACCACTGTGAATCTGTATAGAACCGCTATCGCGGACTGACTGCCGATATCGTTACGAAACAACCATTACGCGACGTAGCGACCAATTTTTAGAACCATGCACGTCAGTACATGCGATCGAATGTAAGTCCCGATATCCGAGGGTTAAACATACGTGTAGTTTTAGAATTTTGAAATCTTCAATTCGAAACAAACCCTAATTTTGAAAAAAAATTCAAATTGAAATTCTTAATTTATCCATGATAGGAAAACATTGACCTTAAATAGCGAAAGCATTAAACTTATAAATGATCGAAATCTTAATCATTAAATAGCGGGAGCGATAAAGTATCTTAAATTGATAATTAATAAAACCTCAAAAAATTGAAATAAAGTCAAAACTTGAAATCAATAATTCATGAAACTTTCACTAATTATAAATCGTAGAAAAACATAACGTAAAATAAACTACTGAGTTAAACAGAAAACATTTTTTCCCAAGTTTTAAATCAATTTATAAACTGAAAACATTAATTCCTCTAATTCAATTGGTTATGGCAGTCTCCCACTCATGTTATTTGCCATCACCATCTACATCATGAACAACTGTGGGGGGAGGTGAGTATTTTAAAATACTCAATAAGCAAACTCACATAATAACAAGTATCCACATGTCATAAATGCAATCATGACATAATATAACTGAACTTGGCATATACCGTAAATGAAATAAAGTAACGTACTTGATCATGACATGACTTGACATAGCACGTAGATAACACGTGTCTCAAACAGAATCATATAACAATCTTATTCATATATTATCTTGGTGTATCCCCTAGTTAATAATCTAATCAGAACTGATCACACATTAACTGAATCACATCATGACGAATTGGGTGACGAAACAGATGGCACATCTCTGGCGACAAAACAGATGACACACATTGGACGCCAAAACAGATGTCACTCATAGGTCACAGAAAATGTGAACAGATGGCACCTCATGAGTGATGAAAAATATTTACAGATGACACCCAATGTATGACCAAAACATGAACAGATGACACCCTATGTGTGACGAAAGCATGAACAGCTGACACCCCATTCGTATAACAGAACAAAACGTGAACAGTCCTGATTTCTTGTTAACTAAGGGTCGTGCTTAAGTTCATATCTTTCTTAATTATCACTTGACTGAATTAACTTGATAACTTACATAATCTAACATGTGATAATAATTAATCATATAATGCATACTGATACATGTAACAGAATCAAACATGATAATATCCTAACGTAAAATCAATCATACCCAAATATTTATCTCATGATAATCAAATTAATAACTGAACAATAAACAATTACCAAAGTGTAACGAACTACAATAATTATTGAAAAACTGTTAAACATATAATAAATACATGATACAATTATAATATCAGAGTTACATCGTTATATAAGTCAATTTACACAAGCATCATACTTATAGATAATTAAATCTGATGAAAATAACACATTATATTTATCACACATCGGTCACATTATGATGCAAATTCACTTGCACAAAACATGTACATTCATCACACATTGATCATATTACAATATAAGTTCACTTACACAAAATGTATATCTGAACATAACATACTTAGAGATAATTAAAATTAATAAAATAATACATATTATATTTATCACACATGAGTCACATTACGATGCAAATTCACTTACACAAAACATATATATTTATCACACATTGGTCATATTACAATATAGGTTCACTTACACAAAGAATAGACATTTATCACACATGAGTTACATTACGATGCGAATTCACTTACTCAAAGTATATACATTTATCACACATGGGTCATATTACAATATAAGTGCACTTACACAAAGCATATGCATTTATAACAATGGGAGTCACACCATCATGTAAGCTCACTTACCTGAATCGGAAGGATGAACTAAACAATTAATGACCTGAAATCTAAAACAATATATAATCACTAAATCATTTTGAAATAAATCAATATAAACACATTTTCAATATCATATAAATAGAAATTTAATTAAAACGGTGAAAATGGGTCTCAGCGAGGTCGAAAAACACTATATCGAGTCCATAAGTCAAATGATAAAGTTTTGGGTCAAATGGTTCAGACCGGGCTGGTTCAGACCAGTCCGGTTCGATTTTATCATATGGATCGGATCAGGCCGGCCTGGATAAATTGAACTGGTTCGGTTCGGGTTGAACCAGTTCATGGAAAAGCCAACTGCACAACGAGAAAAATGGAAGGAAAGAGTATGGGATAACGATGGGAAAGCAAGAAAACAGAGGGGAAGGAGGGAAGCAGAGGTCAGAGCGAGAGAAAAACAGAAGGAGAAATATGAAGCAAAAGATGGAGAAGCAAAGAACAAAAGAAGAAAGAAGAAGAGAGACATAGGGAAAAAGGAAAGGAAACAGAGAGAATAAGATAGACTGAGAGAAATAGAGAAAGGGGGACGAAGAGAAGAAACATAAGCTTACCGACGTGAAGACGTTGCAGCGCTGGAAGCAGTCCGTGAAGGTGGCGAAAGACTTCCGTGAATTGCAGAGTCGAGACAAAATCAAAGAATGAAAACAGATCAGTGTAGATGCAAGGGTGTCATGTGTGTGAGGTGTATGAGTGGTCTAGTCCAAGCTCATAACCGGAACAATGCCTGAGAATATCGAGGAGGGTGCCGAGAGGTGAAGGGGGAGCACTCTAGACACTCAAAGGTGGTGACAAATGCTTGCTCTCTCTAGAAGTGGGAGTTTCTCACTCTAGAAATGAGAGCTTATCTCTCTAAAGTGGAGCTTCTCTCCTTAAATTTCCAATCCCCTCAAATGAAGGAGGAGTCCTCCTTTTATAGGTGAACAAAAGGAGGGGGACCATTGCAGCTAATCCCTTGATTAGTTGCAAGTCAATCGGGTGACGCCATGTGGGTCTTTGTGTAATGACCATGATCTAGGAAGAAAACGCTTAGCCGGTGAGATACGACGACGATGTTCACCCAACGCCTCCTCTACAAAGGTTCTCTCAAACAAAACCTCTCCCCAAGGTGGGAGGGTAGCACACCCTCAATGTCTAGAGTGGTCATACCGAAGAGGTATGTCCCCCGCCTAGTACAACGTAGCCTCGCCCTTAATCCTGCCAGTCTATAGCCTCCCGAACGTTCTCAAGCAACCATACGTCCACCCAAGTCTTTCTCACTTGACTTGGTGGTTTGTTATGTGATAACTCGTTATGATAATGTAGTGGTGTGTCTACAAGTTGCATTACGGAGAGTGATCAATGCACCCCTATGGTACACCCATGAGGGTGACATCAATGGTGCTACCATAGGGGTGACACCCCATGGTGCTGCCATGGACGCCTCAGTGGCGGCACCCCATAGGGTACGCCTCGGTGGCGGCACCCCAAGGGGTGCACCTCAGCAGTGACACTCCATGACGTCCTTGGTGGATACACTCCCGATACGCCGTAAGAGTTGCACTTTGCGATAGTTAATGTTGAAGTCATCAACCCTCATGTACAAAGGGAAGGAGAGAACAAGGAGAAATAAACAGAGAGGGAACCTAAGAAGGGAAGAGAGAGGGATACTACACTATTTAAAGTATTGGAGAAGGATTTTGAAGCTGCTATAGAGTTATTTGCGGTATTGTTGCCATTTACAGTATTTGATTCACTCGCCATGGACGTTTGTCCTTCTTCGAGCTCTGAAACCATGAAAGACTAAAGAATTCTTCCAGAAGATGATATTTCTGTATTGATCAATCATGAATCAGTAAGTAAACAAAAGCCAAAAAGCAACTTATATAAGTTGTTACTTAGGCTAAACAATAAGAAACAGACGAGTAACACTATAACAGATGAGTAACACTATAACAGGATTAACTAACAAACTACTCACTCTCACTCACATTCACTCGAGTAGCAGTAGTGTACTTCACTGTCTTACATAGCTTATCACAAACCAAGTTAACATCATTTGCAAACCAAATTCAAGAATAGTAAATCGTCAGAATTCAAAACCCAATTCAAAAACCCAATAATTCTAAGAAATTAACATTATCCACACCAAAAATTGTAAACAATACACCAGCAAAGCCAAAAGAATGTAGAACAACAAATCAAGTATACAAAGAACACAAAAATTACAATAATACAACAACTGTACATATATTTTGTAGATTGAGAAGTTTGCGTTGTTTTTATTTCTTTTTCTTGGGTACCAATTTATGCCATATCTTAATAAATTTCTCCTCAATACGAGTGTGTCTGGTAGTTTATCTGTATATTAGTGTTGGATATCTTAATTACTAAATGCCAAGTTGGACTAAATAAATAAAAACAATAAAATTATAATATGTTCTCTCTCCTCGTTCTTTATAGTTTAAAATAAATCATAGTTGCAACATATAGTGAAGCAAGGTGTTGTATATGTACAACTAGGTTTTCACCATATATGAACTTTACAAGAATAAGAATGTAAGATGAATCACATCTAAGTTCTAACATAAGAATCAGGGTCAGCTCAACGAAATCATGAATGCAACAACTACAAGCTTTTACATTCTTGCATATGTCTACATAGCATGGGACCTTTTCAAGATGAGATCCCATACAAATCGGATATCATTTGTAATGTCTTCATCATCTATCATCACCATCAAATAGAATGTAGAACAATAATTCTAAACCTGAAGCAATCGGGTCTGAAAAGCCTCGCAAAGCTTAGAGCGCAGACCTTTACACAAATGCACATATTTATCTTGTGCCGTCTACCTTTAGTTAATAAAGAGTACGACATAACCTATTTCTTTAAATACTAAAATTAATTCATGCTTACCTAGGCATTGTTCGTGTGGCTTTGCGCCTCACGGATGTGGTGACGTTCCAAGCACGGTTGTGGGAGATAAAGATGATGAGGCTGTGGCAATGGAAGATGACGGGGATGTAGAAGACAAGGGAGATGTGAAAGATGATGGGGATGTGGAAGACGACAGGGACGTGGAAGACGATGGGGCTATGGCGCTAGGAGACGAAAATGGTGGGGTACAAGGTGGGGTAACGCGTGAGAAGGATCAACTAGGATTTTCTTAAGTAAATGTCAACTAATACTAAAGTGCCTTTAGCGCTCGTCGTATTTGATACCCTTCAAATATGATGGATCTTAGAGCGCCCATTGTATTTGAGCAAAATACAATAATCAAACCCGACGATTTTTAGAGCAACCATCGCATTTGGTGTAAATACTACAAATTCTCTAAACACCATCATATTGGCTTGGCCAAACACGACGGTGGTTGCATCACCTGTCATGTTCACAAAAGTGCGCTGTATTTTTTACGTCAGGTTATCTCAAATCGTCACACCTGTTTTTGTCCCGTTGTGCAAACTAGTTAACACAACAATGCTAAAAATTATTACTAAAATTAATAAATTTTCTGATACAAAATCTAATATAATATGTCAGGCTCAAACCTTAAAACTTAATTTGATACCTTGTAGATACGAAATTGAGTACTTAAGATTTTGAGGCTTGAGAATTTATAAATTAAAAGCTTAGCTTATCGTAAAAAATATGATAGTTCGGGAGCTTGAAATTTAGAGACTATAGAAATTGGAATGTATTAATTTAAAAAGTAATTAGAAAAATGAAATATATATCATACAATAAAATATAAGGGAATGGTAAAAGACTGAGGGGAAGGAACATGTAAATGCTTAAATGGCAATAATCAATTAATTCCAAATCTGAAAAATCGTTAAGTGCTTAGATTTCTAGTTGTTGCTAATTGGTTATTGTCATTTATGTATTGCAATCAATCACAATGAATTGATTTCAAATGTGTCAATCGTGAATGGAGGAAATTGGAAATTTCATCAGTTTTAGGGTCATTCTACATAAATGTCATTTTTTTAAATTGCACGTATGACCATTTTTTAATAGTAGAAGTTTCTTTGATAATTTTTCCCTTTCTGCCCCTATCTTCCTCGAAGTGAGCTGCAGTGTCTAGGGTTTAGAACAGAGCTCCTCGCCGCTCGCTGTTCATCGGTGACCTTCATTTGCCGCCATTCGTGGTTTGTGATTTAGTGAAGGTAGGGTTCGTCGGCGGTCGCTCGTCATTCTTTGGTGCTCTGCTGCTCGTTGTCGTTCATCGGGGAGTCGCTCTGTTCTTCTTTTTCAACGTGTTTTCCTTCGTAGCAACGAAGAAGATGACGTTGTTAGAGTTTAAATTTGGTTGTTTGTGCAGGATGTAATGCGTTGTTAGGGTTTCGTTCTTGGATTTGAGAGTTTTTCTGGATTACTAATTGGATCGGAGGTTTTGCTGGTATTTTGCAATGGTCGTTATGGTTTTTTCACTTTTTTCTGGATTGCTTTATGCGCAACATCGGTTTTTTATGGATCTTATTCTACTTGATGTTATTTAAATTAGATACAATACGTAATTTATATATATTACGCATAGCAAAAACAAAAACAAACAAAAATAAACGAAAATAAATCAGTATTTAAATTAGATACCATAAGTATCTCATTTATTTACATTACGCATAGCCAGTGTAAGGATGTTCAATGTTTCATAATACTCTGGTGGTCATAAAAAAAATCAGTATTTAAATTAGATACCATAATTATATACATTACGCATAGTGAGTTTAAATGATGTTCAATGTTTCAGATTATTATGGTGTTCATAGAAAAAAAATAAACCAGTATTTATATTAGATACTAACGTATTTAATTTATAGACAATACATATAGTCACTTTCCTCCCTTCTGTTAAACACCGCCTTTCATTAAATGATAGCTACAGTTACACGTGTGGTTATTGCACGCGTAACTATAACGCGTGTTTTAGGCCATTTTTCATTAAGGGTCTAATGATAAATGGTGAGCCATTTACCATTACCTATTAAGCCGTCCGACCATTTTTTAAATAAAAAGTTAGACGATCATTTTACTACACAAATGACTCATTTTGTGCCATTTGTCTAGTTCTCCCTTGCGAATAAGGGCTAAATTAGCACAATCAGATGAACTAATCCAGCAGGGGTCGATTGGGCTCGTTCATCCTGACCTGGGCTGTCATTACTGGCTAAATGACAATCCAAGTCTAACCCTAATATTTTAGGGCCAGGTCATAGTAACCCGAGAATAAGACTAAAGTTGGGCTAAACCTGGTAGTTCGGGCTGGCCCAACCGCGAGGTCTGGACTTTTTGAAGAGGCGTAGGCAAAACTGAGTTTGGTGTAGTATTTAGCTTGAATGAAAATGAATGGAAGAGAAGGGCAAAATGTCAAAAACTCAAAATTGATGGCACATACTCAATTGGTTGCAGGTTAAAAGCTTTGAAGACCACCAAAGGATTCGGTTCAACAAATCCAAAGGCATTAATGGCCCCCATCATCCACGCCAGGGAAATTAAATGCATGGTAGAGTGTTCTGTGGAAGAAATATATAAACGTGTCCGTGGTGGACCTTTAGCCCTTGACAAGTGACGACAAGTTGCTTTCAGCTTTGTTGTCAAATCTGAGATCACTCATATTTTAATTTATAAGCCATGTTGATATGATTCAGAAACAATTACTAAATAAAAAACGAATAATCTAAACGTCTCTGCTTTGTTCGTCCATTTGACATTTTATCAATTTTTTTTAAATACAGTGTTTGCACTCTCTAAAACTTTCAGTTTCTTTTATACCCATCATTTTGTTTTTATAATTTAGTCCATTGGTTAGGGAAATTGTGAACTTAGTCGAACAGTAATTGACGTTTTAAATTTGTCGGTTCCGTTAATATATTTTGAAAATGATTGTAATTCGAACCATCTGTTCATCTGTGTTAAGGTCAAGAAAAAAGCAGTACATAGCCAAGATGTGCACAGCTTGTACCTGTCCTAGTGAAGATAAACACATAGGCTTTAATTAAATTGCAGCCACGTTCAAAATTTACTTGCTAAAAATCATCAAATATTAAAATAGTAGATTGATCCCAAATCATGACCACTGAATTAACAAAACCCAATTTACGGACATGAAGCTTACAACGTTAATTTTGGACCAAAAAAAAATTAACTTTCAACTTTACGTAATTAAACAGTATTTTACCGTTTTTTTTCAATTTGATTGCGTAACCGACGAAAGAAAATGAACGTTTAAGAATCCCAAATGGGGCCGAAGCCAGCAATCCCGGCGCGGTTACAGGCATTAACGACGTCTCTACTCCCTTCAGGATTGCTAGTAACAATCACAACTTCAGCCTTCCATCTCTTAGCAGCATCAACACTCATCTGAGACACATTAGGCCGACCGGAGACCGCCGTATCATGAACAATCATCTTCTCTTTTGGATACCCAGCAATCATTTGTTGAATTTCCCGACCGAAATTCTGCTCAATCCCCTTCGCCACCCACACCAAGTACACATCCGCCTTACACTGCTGCAACAGAAACGATAAAAACACGCAAATCCCTGACCCTGTCGCCACCACAAGAACCCTATCGTACATATTGACAAGATAAGGCAAGCCAGCGAAGTGAACTTGACGAACCCATAAATGGGTCGGTGGATTTGAGACTAATGATTTGGTAAAGTCACCCACAGCGCCAGCCAACATCATGTGCTCTTTCTTATTGTCGGAGATAATACCAAAAGCGTGCCATTCTGATAAGGGAGATGGGCTGATTCTGCCCAATATTCCCGGCTTGACTCCACCTGCAAATTTGATAATGGCAGCATGACCTGATGGAGCAGAGATTCTAACGGGTACCCTTCTCACTGTCAGCCACGGAATTATGATTAGTATTGTGATTCCTGCTGTGAACCAAAATTCTTGTTGTTTTACCAAAACTGACCCCGGGTCATTTTTATAAGATTTGGTTTGTGGGTCATATGTGATTGTGAGAATGACGAATGCCCAGAGGAGGCCTAGGGCGGACCAGCCGGCAAATCTGTGGACTCTCTCGAAAACGTTGTGGTGGAGGTGACGGACGAGTGGGAATGCTGCTAAGGAGGAGAGGAAGAGGAGGGCAAGAATGGAAAAAGCCACGGCTATGATTGCTGTTGAGGAGTTTTCCCTTTCTTTCAGTGTGAGTACTAAGGCATAGACAAGCCATGCGATCGAGGAAATCCCGCATCCGCTATGGATCCCACCGAGGCTTTGCAAAAACGCGGTGATTGTCGTTTTGATGAAGAGCGGCACCCACGAGTGGCCAAAGATCTCCACGACGAGATAGAAGACAACACGTAGGAACGCCTCGCTACGGCAGAGGACTAATACGAAGATATTGGCAATGGAGAAAAGGGCTGGCCTGTTTCTTGCATAGCGGAAATACCCAGTCGCTGCAAGGACTAAAGCTGCGATGTTTAGTATGAAGCAAAGCATGAATAGGCGTTTGTACACTGTGAATAAGCCTTGGTCAAGCAGTATGATTGACAATCTTGACTCTTGCTTTTTAGCTGCAGCCTTTGGTTGCTGCTCCCGTTTGCTAGCGGCTAATAAGTGAAGTGGGCTTTCTTTCTGTTTTTCTTCATCGTTGGGTTCTTCGTAATCTTCTTCGTGAATTGTGTCAACGTCGTCATGATCGTCAACTTGTAGTTCATCTGGGTCAATGTCACAGAAATGGCTACTGGGTTTACTTAATGACCTCTGGATTGAAGAGGGGAACACTTTCGAGGCGCTCAGCCAGAACCGGCTGCTGCCACGGCGGTCAGGTGGAGGCACAGTCGGTTCTGCTATGGCAAAGTGATCCTCGTGAGGCTTTACCTCAAAAGCAACTCCTCTACAGCTCGAAAACCTCACTGGCCTCTGCATGATTTCTTTTCTGCTCAACAAGTATTGATTTCTTTCCTTTTGAGAAAAAAATGTACAAGTTCGAGAAAGGAAATTTGGAAGGATGGATTGTGTGATATTTTTTTTCACACTCACAATCTACAGCCTGATATCTTACGGCAAAAGAGAGAGCATGCATTTATAGGGCCGAGGGCTGACCTTGTAAACGAATTATTTGGAATTAATTTGCCAAGTTGGAATTATAAAATACTATCGATCATTATTTATCTAGAAAAATAATGATATTATTATTATTATTATTTTGGTGTAATTATTTTTATTAGCCCCTCAGCAATTGTTATCCATGAACTTTAAAATTTGTAATTTTTACTTCATTATCTTCCAAAATATATGTGAGATCACTTCATCCCAGACTTTTTTAACGCCTCTCCCATTTCCACTTGGACGTTAAATGTTGGTGGTAAAACAAACATTTCTTCTGTGACATCGTACCCGGTAATACCAGAATCAAGGTTGTTAGAATCATAATCTTAGTATATGAAAAGATCTGTGAATCGGATCATAAGATTGAATCGTGAATCATAAGATCATATTATATACTATTAATATTATGAAACGATAAAATTAACCAAACTACATATTAAAATTCTTGAATATAGTTAATTAATTAACGGTAACTTTGACTATTTTACTAAGTATAATTTAAACAAATAAATAACAACTTAAAAATTGAACATATTAAATGAACTTTATATTATTTTCTGATGAATACTTTACAAAATTATGATTAGTGGTATCGTAAGATCGTAGTATGATCGTAAGATCATATCAATTCAAGATAAAAATATAATAGGATCGTAAGATTCTCCTAATTTAAGATTCTATCAATGAATCAAATCGTTGGGGTTTGATAAGATCGTAAAATTGTAAGATCTTACGTTCCGAATCGAGAGTTTAACAACCAGGACCAAGACTCCATTGTTGGCTTCCAAAGCTTTTCAAGCTTTCTTTGTAGTGACATCTAGAAAATGCCAATGGAAGGGGTATGACAAGTACAGATTGCGAGTACAAAAAAACTTACATTTCACCTATACTCAAATGAGTATTCCCAATTTCTACCCATAAAAAAATTGATGGGTATGAGGTGTATATGGTAATGTAAAATGTTTATTGGTATGTGATGGATATGACACTAAATTTTTTAAAATATGAAATTATTTTTATATATTAATATTAAAATTTCACAATAATATTTCAAATCACAAAGATCAAAATACGCATAATTCTTGAAAATTTCTAAATACAAATTTCGGATATATAAGTTCACAGATCGATTCCTACCTCATAAAAGGTATACATACAATTATATATATGCAAAATTTTGGAGGCTAACTGGAGGATGGGTGTGAAATCATGGAGAATGGGTTGAGATTTGGGCGTTGTTGACGTTATCTAATGTAACTTTTTAACGGAAACTGTAAGAGGTGTTAAAAAATTATTTTGCTGTTTTTAAAATTTATTGTAGTAAACTTATTAAATTTAAAGTTTATGGTTAAATTTTATGATATGATTTGAATTCCACTTTTAACTGGTGATTGGAAAACCAAAGATCAGAAGCTCATTCCATACTACTGGGTAGACGGATTGTAATTCTCTTTCCCCTAGCATCATTTCCTGCTTCCCTGGTTGCAAGGTTTGGAGCTAACTACAGGATTTGGACCAAACGAAGTGACTAATGTGAACTCACAAGAGGAAGTAGCTTAACCTATTTCCTTTATGTGTTTACAACATGAAACGTCTTGTTTTTTAGATCACAAAGCAATAGGATGAAGAGGAGCCCGCCGTCATCTGTCATTTTTTTTTACTGCCCGGGCAACCTTTTTGATCATTGAATAAGTAGGCTCGTTGAAGACTTCTTTCCATCCAAATCTCTTTGAGCCAAATTCATTTGCGAGTGTAAGCGACAAACCCTTTATTATTTTGAACTCAAAAGTTTTTGGAAATGTGTACAAGGCATCCACTAAGTCAACTCTTTTTGGGTCTATTAACTAATACTGACAATGTGATCTTAAAAGGTTTCGTATTACAAATTTTAAATGGAAACAAAATAAATTTCACTGATTATTGTAGGAGTGAAAGAAACAAGTGGGTTGCATTAATTCAAAGATAATAGAGATCTGAATCCAATTGGTTTTTAAACAAACTCGTTTTATGATTCGAGAGAATTCGGGAGATGTGAAAATATGGAAAAAGTCAATGGATCCATATGGGGATCAACCGTTCCCACGCACCATATGTTGAGTATTGCAATTGCATGTTATTAATGTTAATAAATAGTGAATTTAAGAAAAATCATCAAATAAATGTAAAAAACATAAAAAATAACCTACTCATATGATTTTTGAAGAAAAATGGGGGTAAAAAAATTGCGCTTATATTTTCAAATTTTAGTAGTTTATATTATATATGTGTAATTTTTATAGTATATTTTATTTATATTATATAAATTTTGATGAAAAAAATTCAAAACTTCACTGACGCGTGGGCGTGTGAATGACTGTTTTTGACGCGGGGTTTTTTATTTTCTTCAAATATGGATTGTCATTTTTTATTTTTATTTCATCATTGGACATTTTTTTATTTTCTTAAAATGACATAGTTTTTATGTTCACCCATTGCATGTCTATCATCTCACTGCTAAAACATCTTGAAAAGTGAATCATATTACATAATTTTGGTATCTATTATTTTAGGTTTTTGGAAAACCTATACTCATATTTTTTTTTAGAATTTTTAAATTACTCTCAACCCCATAATTAAGTATCTTAAATATATTTATATATTTGGTTCGAACTAATTTAGTTTGTAACCCTTAGAATCAATTGTAATTTGTTTCACTTCCTCCTTCTATAATAGAGTTTTAAAGAAGAAAAGTTACGTTACTTTCTATCAATTTTTAGTTCGAAAGATGTCCATTATGTTTTATTTAAAAATGCTAATATTGAAATAACACTTATGATCTTCCCTGTAAGATTTACATGAGAAAAAGACATGTACAAGTTGGCTTAAATTGACTTTTTATTTAATATTTAGATTTGTAAAAACTAAGTTAGAACAATATGATTATTATTTTGTTTTTTATATTGTGTATAATTCCTCCACATATTGATTTTTGAAGTTATACTAATTCTAAGTTGATGTTTTTTTTTTCGATAAACTATGATAACTGAATTTAAATGAGAAAACTATTGTAAGTACCTCGAATGGGCCGAGTAGAATCACGTACATCACACATTATGCATTACAGTAATGACCTTATAAGATGAATCTTTTGACTTTTGACTTTTTTCTTTTCATTGGTTAACATAATATAGTTTTATAAATTTTTTAATAAATTAAATATCGAAAAAGTTAAATTTTAAGATTCCTTTATACATTGAAGTTAATAATAGTTTGATTGTTTGTAATTTTCAAATTAATGCAGTAGAGAGAGAAACTCCAACTTCTCTCTAGGAACTCAAAACTGTCATGGGTTTTCCTCCTCCGAGAGGGGGGCATCCTCCAACTGCGTCCTCCACCTGCAGAGTATCAACAATGGTTAAAGAGGGATATTTCAAAGCACGACACCGGGCTTGAGCTTCGTCTTTGGAAGAATCTTCTAGCTCAAAGCAATTATCAACGTCTGGAAACAAGCTTAAGAGCCTTCGAGTTCGAGCTTTCAACGTGTCGGAAGCTTTGGACTCCCGTATTAATGGAGCTAGCAAGGTTCAGGCTGCCTCTATGAGAACTAGAAGTTACAGCTTGGAGTTAGACAACGGTCTAAAGGTGTCCAAAGAGGGAGAAAACAAGATATGCCCCACCCCTTCACAAGTCCGAGGTTTGGAGGAGTTGTCCAACCCCAATATGCTTGAATCTGAGGAAAGATCACAGGTACCTACATCACAGCTATGCGTTGATGCTCCTAAAGTAATTACAGGTTCTATGTTTGATAGTTCCCCCTCTGTACGAGAAATAAATTTGTCTTCCCTAGAAGAAAATATGGAAACCCACATGGACAAGGAGACTTTTCCATTATCGGAAAATCTCCCGAGGACTTCTGGCAGGGGAGGTGCCCGGTAGACGGAGTTGAGCAAGAAGGAAGTGGATTATCCGCTGGGCAATGTAGGAGGTCTTGTTGCTCCCGTGGCTTCAGTAGAAGCTGACAACTCAGCCATTATTTTTGAAAAACCCAAAATGCCCCTGCTTTTATCAATTGCTTACACGATAACCACCCTAAATTTACGGGAAAGGACAGTTCCACCATGCGCATGACATCACCTCCAACCTTTCCTTGGAATCCTTTCCTACTTTACATAGTACTTCCCTGACCGTGCCAGCTCTAGCCCACTCCCCCTGGTTTGAACCCCGAGCTTGCCAAGGACACATTGGCTTTAATGGCTATTTCTCCCACAGTTAGCAAACCCTCACCGTCTACCTTTCCTTTGTACAACAAAGTGGTTGAGGAGCTAGAACTTTATGCCTTTACACAAGGCTTTAGGGGTAATTGTCAAGTCTTCCCTACCCACTCTCCACCTCATATACCTAAAGGAAAATCCTCTACTCCTTTACTTGAACATAATGCCGTGTATGTTAAGCTTTGCAAAGCCTCAACCACACCAGCCAAACAGGATGGGTCATGGGTTGAGAATGTTAAGTATAATCAGAGGCAGCGGCTACGATTGGCCTTTGAGGATACGACCATTTTCGAACGTGAGAGGATTACCGTTATGCCACTGGGTTGTGTGACTAGATACATTTTTTCTAAGTGCGACAATTGACTAGAGACATTTTTTACTTCAGATTTCAGTCAATTGAAGAGATGGAAATCTTCATGGATGATGGGTCGTGGCACCTATTTGGTAAATCTTTGGTCTTGAAACCTTGGCAACCATAACCACAACCTTTACCACAATTATGATTTCATTCCCAAAAACAAAACCCCTACCTCCTCATCTCCATCTCACTCTCCTGGCAACCTTAACCACTCCCTTTCTCCCCTCTCTCCTTCTGAACACGTTCCCACTCCTAAATCAATCCCTAACTCCCCTTACCTTTCTCTCTCACCCCACACCTAATGGAGATCCCTACATTATGGTCACCTCTAAAAAATCCAGGAGCAAAACTCATATTCCAAAAAATAGCTAACCCTAACTCTAATCTTGAACTGGTCCTTTTGCCTAATCTGGAGGTGGGTGAAGTTGTTTCTCCTTGATAGATTGAGCTAGTTGATCAGTACCGAGTCCCGACTCTGTCATTAAGGTAGATGAAGCTTTCGTATCCCTTATTTCTTTAGCCTCCCCACATGCCCCATCTAGTAGCTCAGGAAAGAGGAAGAAAAAGAAGAAGGGGAAATATGAATGTACTCCTCGTCCAGTCAAGTTGGGTGAGACCTTAGTGAAGCTTAGTGGGGACTCCCACTCTTAACTATATTTAATATAGCAGCAGGAAATGTGAGGGGACTAAATAGTTCCCTTAAATAGGCTACGGTGAGGAAACTCTGCAGGGATTTCAATTTGTCTGTTTGTTCTGTGGTTGAGGGCTGCTCATTTTAAAGATATTGCTGGCAATACATTTCCCAATTGGGTCTTTGTTGCTAATTATGCCTCAGCTTCGGGTGGAAGGATCTGGATTGTTTGAGATACATTTGTTGTCAACCTGACAATATTAGACTCGTTTGATTAAGCCATCTTCTGTAAGGTAGTTGATTTGTGTAGTAATTTTGATTGTTTTGTTACATTTATTTATGCAAAAATTCTAGACTTTCCATGAGAGAATAATGGGCATCCCCTTAAAAATAACACGCCATTTGCTCAATCTCACCATGGCTACTGCTTGGGGATTTTAATGTCAAATGTCATTAGGAGGCCTGCTGAGAATATTATAGGGGTTGAGGGCTGGGCTGAGGGAATTAATGAGTTAGTGAATGTATTTTCAACCTTGAGGTGGCGGATCTGGCTACTTTGGGTGTCAATTTACTTGTGTTAACAAGCATGAGGATGGAACTTTTATCATGTGTAAATTGGAAAGGGCTCTAGGGAATATTCTCTGGGTTGATTCTTTCCCTAATGTCAAATGCCACTTTGCTCCACCTGGTATTTCTAACCATAGCCCCATTGTTGTGCATATGCACTCCACAATATAATGCTAAAGTCAGCTTTCAACTTTTCAATTTCTTGTTCAAGAGAGATGGATTCTAGCAGGTTGTTGAGTAAGCCTGAAGTAGTCATGTCTTTGGATCAGCAATGTTTCAGGTCACTAAGAAGCTAAAAGCAGTCAATATGGCCCTAAAAGGAATTTAATATGAAATTTTACAGTATGAAATGTGAGGGGACTAAAGATTAGCCATGGACCCTACTAATAGGATTCTCCTTGCCCAGGAAAGGACATCGAGCAATGAGTTTATTGAGCTTAGACTTGCTGAAGAAAGTTTTTATAAACAGAAGTCAAGAGTCTAATGGCTCAACTTAGGATACCAGAACTTCTCTTTCTTCTTTGAAAGTATGAAAAAGAATAGAATCAGAGGACCCTCCCTAACTTAGGAGACCAAGATCACTCATTTGGTACATTGATGTTGTATCATCTCCTCTTATGAGGAGATCAACGGCCATATCCTACAATTCTACACTGACTTGCTGGGTTCTCCCAACTCAATGTATGATTTGAACTAGAGTATTCTTGAGAGGGCCCTCCCTAACAAATTGAATGACTCCTAAGCCTCACCTTTGACATTACCTATCACTGAGGAGGAGATTAAGAATGTAATTTTCAGCATAGGTAGTGAGAAATCTCCTAGCCCTGATGGATTCCCACATTTTCTTTAAAAGGGCTTTGCACATTGTTGGACAGGATGTCACTTTCGTTATTCTTGAATTCTTTCAATCCAGTCAACTCTTAAAGGAGGTAAATTCTACTGCCATCTCACTTATCCTTAAGGTTCCAAACCCTACTTCGGTTAGAGATTTCAGGCCTATATCATGTTGTAATGTCCTTTAGAAATACACAACTAAAATCCTGGCTAAAAGAATGAAAATTCACCTACTAATCTTGATTAGTTAGAACCAAAACGCGTTTATTCCTTGGAGATAGATTACATGTAACATCTTCTTATCACAAGAACTCTTTAGAAACTATCATTGTCTTTGGAGATGCCTAGATGTGCTCTTAAGGTTGATATTAGAAAGGCATATGACAATGTAAATTGGGATCTTATAGGCAAAGCCCTACAATGCCTTAACTTTCCAGACACCTACATCACATGGAAAATATGGTGTGCATCTCTTCTCCTTCATACTCTATCAAAATCAATGGTGAACTTCATGATTACTTCAGGGGAGCCAAGGGCATAAGGTAGGGAGATTGTCTCTCTCCTTATCTGTTTGTCATTGTAATGGAGGTCATCACTGGCCTTTTCAACTTTGCAACCTCAAGTACTGAATTCAGATATCATTAGAGGTGTGAAAAGTTTAAGGTGGTGAACATTTTCTTTGCTAATGACCTCTTATTGTTCTGTAAGGGGACCATGGTGTCAGTTCAGATCATCAATGAGACTTTGGAGAAATTTCAGGCAATCGTTGGTCTTCAGCCCAACATGCAGAAGAGCCAGATCTTCTTGTCAGGGATCCAAGAGGAAGACATTTTGATTATTCAATTTATAACAGGTTTCCCTGAGGGCCACCTACCTGTGAGATATTTAGGTATACCTTTAATCATCACTAAACTCTACAAAGTTGATTATGATACACTGGTGGAGAGAATTATTGAAAGAATAAGGTCATAGGACTATAAATACCTATCTTATGCGGGTAGATTTCAGCTTATTAGGTCAATACTGTTGGCTATGTTCCAATTATGGGTTGGTTTGTTTATATTACCAGATAAAGTGGTCAAGAAAAGTGCAAGACATGCTTAAAAACTTCTTGTGGAATGGAAATGAAGCCAAGCATACTAGGGCTAAGGTGGCTTGAGAGGATGTTTGTTGTGACAAGACCCAAGGGGTTTTGGCGCTTAGGAATTTTTTCTTGTTGAATGAAATGGTTGTTGCAAAACACCTATGGTTCTTGGTCATACTCTAAAAATATTCCATGTGAAAGAATTGGTGTCAAGTGTTCTTGATCAGGAAGAGCTCCATTTTCATTGTTAATACCCATTCTAATCCATCATGGCTTTCTGCAAAGCCTATGTGGGCAATGACAGAAAATCAAACTATTGACTGAAACTTGGCACCCTTTGGGGACTTTGTTAACCAGATTTGCTCAGAGAATACTATATGTCACTGGGTGTAATTTAGACACTAGAGTTAATGCTATTAATAATGATGGACAATGGTCATGGCCTACTTCTTGATTTGGTGAGCTCTTAGAAATTTAGGATACCATCTTGCTTCCCCCTCAACCCGCTTTGCTTGATTCTTGGATATGGAGTGCAAGCCTCAACAATTTCTTCTTCTTGGGTCACACCTACAGAGCCTTGGTACAGTCTACGGAAAAGGTAACATGGGCAAGATTACTTTGGTTCAAGTTTAATATTCCTAGGTACAATTTTATCTCTTGGTTGACCATTTGCAATAAGTTAGCCACTACAGATAGATTTTCACGATGGAGTCTGCCTCAAGCTGGGGGTTTGCTGGACTGTTCCTTCTGTGTTGGACGTTCTGAATCCAATTCTCTTTTGTTCATTGAGTGTGATTATGTTAAATCAATTTGGAGATCCTTAATGGAGAAGTGTGAACTGACATGTAAAGCTTCAAATTAGACCCAAATGATCTCTTGGCCATTAGTATGGAGCAACGGTAAAACTTTGAAGGCATACTTACTTAGAGTTACTTTATCTTCATTTGTGTACTACATCATGGAAAGAAAGGAACTCTAGAGTGTTTGGCAAGCTAATGGACAAAATAATGATTGGTAAGCTTATCTCAGACAATATGAGCGGCATATTTTTTCATGCAAAGGGCTTCAAGGAGAACATCATTAATATCAATTTGGTTGAGAAATGGGGCTTGACCCCCAACATTCTGGAAGCTGCTTGATTTTGTGGTTTTACTTTGTTGTAAGCTCTTTATAATGGCCCCCTCTCATTCCCCATCCCCCACTCGAACACTTGTTATAGAGTTTTGTAATTGTAGGGCATGTCTTATAAAGGCAACTCCTTGTTAGGTTCTTTTATTGTTTTGTTTTCTATGTTTGATCGAGCTATAGTTACATCTTGTAAGCTGGGGGTCCTATGTTATAAAAGCCCCTTGCAATCATACTTGATCTGTTGGATATTTTGTGTATCTCTATTGACTGCGTGCAAGTACCTATGAGTTGATTGTGGTGACTTTGAGGTCGACCCTACTTTGGTTTATCTGTTTACAAGTTTTTTATAATCTTTAGAGCCTATTTATAAAGGTGTTTATATATGTTGCCGCTTACCTCTTGGACTTGACTATATATTTAATTTGTATTTTAGCGTTGAATTTATATTTTGTAATGTCTACCTATAAAGGCCTCTCATAGAGCCAGACATCGATTGAACATCTTGGTCTTGACCAAGCTTCTCACTTTAGCACTGACTTTGGATTTTTGTCCTAGGTCTAGGAGTAAAATTCTTTTTTCTTTCTTGTACATGTTACTTTCCTTGGGGTATGCCTATTGTATTTATGTAAATATCATTTTGGTTAATATATTTTCATCTACCAAAAAAAATTTAAAATTGATAATATGTACTATTTATGTTATTAGAAAACTAAAAAAAATCATAGAGAAAGATTTTAGTATATTTTATAATATTATGAATTAGAAATATT
Source organism: Datisca glomerata (assembly GCA_003255025.1). Classification (NCBI taxonomy): domain Eukaryota; kingdom Viridiplantae; phylum Streptophyta; class Magnoliopsida; order Cucurbitales; family Datiscaceae; genus Datisca; species Datisca glomerata. Next base: position 106,100 of record QANY01008539.1, read on the forward strand.
TATTTTTCAGTTAATGTTAAGTTGTTCATTAGAAATTTAATATTGATGTAATGTAATTAGAAAAGCTAAAATTTATATTCTTGAATTTCTTAATTCTTGCTGGACAATATATATTTAAGGCACGTTGCTCGAGTATAATAAGGATAATTGTCTCCATTACATTTTGGTAGCATAATTTTTATCAAACTTGTTACTGTGTGAAATATGTAATACACGTACCCTGTAAAAAGTGGCGACACTTTTCTCCGCAACGTGAATTATGATAAGTTCCAGAAGGTCATTATTCATTATTGATAGGGACAATATGTAATTAGAAGGAAGTTGATCCACGTGATTGTTCCCATGCAGGCAACCATGCAACTATCTAACTAATTACCTGTTAGTAATTGTTGAAGACAATAATTCATGCCATTGACAAAGCTTGAAGCTCAAAACATCTCATTGTCATCATCACTAAGATGAGCAATCACGTCCATCTCATGCAGTGACCCAAATTCTTCATGCAGGAGTGCCAGCTTGGATAAACAAGCCATGTCAGCGTCTCACTCCTCCACTTCATCAAATCAGCATCTCCAATGTGATTGGTCATTGCAGAATCTGAGAGCTTCTAACAAATTTCACAAACTCGTTTCTCAGTAGCCATGGAGAGAATCAATTAGTTATTCAATCATTGGCTATGATTGAAACATATTTGATTCTCCATTTTATTATTCTTTTGTAAATTATATTATTATCTCCTTTTTACTATTCAAATAGTAGCTTTCAGCGTAATACGTAATGAGAAAAATTTTCGAGCAAGTAATATAGTCTTCTTCTTCCTTAGTCTCTTTGTTAGCCTCTATTTTTGAACCTCTCATAATTTCAAATTGGTATCATAGCCAAGGTCGCCATGACAACCTCTAATCCAACTTCTAGGGTAAATGAAAATATTACCACCAACCCAGCTACCATTCCTATAGCAAATGAAGGTCAACAAAACCAAAATTAGAACACCCCGAGCTCTAGTAACACTGCCTTTCAGAATCCAAAGCTTAACAGTTACCCTCACTGCCTAATATGTTTTCTGGAAATAAAAAATTCTTTTAATTGTGAGAGCTTATGACTTAGTACAATACCTTTATGGCATCATTTATGTTCCAGAGGAGTTCATTCAAAACCATCTTTATGCCATGGCTGCCAATGGACAACAAATCACAAACACAGAATCTCGTTTCATCACCAACCTAACATTCATCAGTTGGAGGAGAACTGACCAGCATTTAATGAGCTGGCTTCTGTCTTCCATCACTCAGGCCATGTTTGGCCATGTTGTGCGCTGTTAAGCTCCTATAAAATGTGGAGAGCCCTTGAGCAAATCTTCACCTCTCAGACCAAAGCACGAACACTTCAATGAAGGTATCAACTCTAAGCTGTTAAGAATGCAGCTCTAAGTATAAATGACTTTATCCTAAAAATGAAATCAATTGTTGTTAGTCTCTCTGCCAGTGGTCAATTAATAGATGATGATGACCTCTTGTTATAGATCCTAGGAGGATTAGGTAGTGAATATGACCTAGTTGTTATCCATCTCACCTCTAGGTATGAAGTTGTCTCCCTACAAGAAGCCCAGTTCATGCTTCAGAGTCATGAAATGAGGCTTGAACAGCTTAATAGTCCTCTTACTGACATCCAAAATCCAACCGCACAAGTTGTAAATTATCACAAAAACTCTACAGAAAGGACTCGGTCTCAAGCACTCTATTCTAGGGGTAACAATGGCTCACGGGGAAAAGGTAGAGGGAGAGGGAGAAACACCCAAAGACCAATGTGCCAAATTTGTAGGAAACTTGGATATTATGCATTTAATTGTTATAGCCATTTTGATCAAGATTTTCACCCTCAAGCAAGTAATCAACAACACAATCAAGGGTCTGGGTCCAATTTTCACTAGACATTAAGATCTCTTGCTGCCTATGTTACCTCACCTGCCTCAATGGATGATGTTGTCTCCTGGTTTATGGATAGTGGTGCAAATGTTCATGTTACCTCTGATCTTGCCAACCTCTCCATCAAAAAGTGACCATAACGGTAAACAAAAGTTAGCCGTGGGAAATGATGAGCTTCTAGACATTTCTCATGTTGGCACAAGATTAAAAGCCATAATCCTTTCATTAGTTTAACAATTAATGAACTACTTTGTGTTCCCTCAACAACCAAGAATTTACTTAGTGTTTCGCAACTCACCAAAACCAATCTTGTTTTAGTCATTTTTTATTCTAATTATTATTTTGTGCAGGAAAAGAATACGAGGGAGGTTGTTCTACATGGTGTGCTTAAGGATGGGCCGTATCACTTCCCTTTACCACCTGCATCAAGCTTTAAACAACACTTTCCTTTCATACTCAACAAACCTGCAAATGCTGTTGCATTTCTTTCTAAATATTGCTATTATCTTTCTGTTTTCAATTAAAAGACATATGCTATCTTATGGAATCTTAGGTTAGGACATCATTACCCGCTATTATGAAGTTGGTTTCCAAGCATGTACCTAGTTCAAATTCAAATATCAATGCACTTTCCTTCTATTATACTTGTTGTTTTAAGCAAATTACATCAGTTTAATTTCCTCCATCTCATCATACTACTGATGTTCCATTTTGAATTGTGCATTCTGACTTATGAGGTCCTTTCCTTATTCTTTCTAACTCTGGCTTTAGGTATTACATCAATTTTGTAGATGAATTTACTAGATATACATGGACCTTTTCACTTAAAACTAAATATGAAGCTAAACAGATCTTTATTTAATTTAACAAATACATTGACAGACAGTGTGAATATAAGATAAAGTGTTTGCAAATAGACTGGGGAGGGGAATTCAGATCATTTGCACCAATTTTAACACAACTTGGCATCTCCTTTAAACACCCATGTCCACACACCCATCAACAAAATGGGCGTGCTGAAAGAAAACATAGAGATATAGTAGAAAAAGGTCTCTCACTCTTATCTCATGCAAACCTTCCTTTATCCTTTTATTGGGATTCCATTCACACCACCAGTTACCTTATCAATCTTCTCCCCACCCCTACTCTACACAACAAGTCTCCCTGCCAACTTCTTTTTAAATAAACTCCTAATTATAGCATGCTCAAAGCATTTAACTGCACTTGCTTCCCATTCCTCAAACCATACAAGTAAGCACACGTTCAATTCTCACACTACTAAGTGTGTATTTATTGGATATAGTCCTCCCCATAATGGATATAAGTGTCTTGACCCACTCACCCACAATATCTACATAGCCAAAAGTGTTTCTTTCAATGACAAAGAATTCCGATATCCTCAACTCACTGACTAAACTTCCAAGTCCAATTCTTCACCAATTGTTATACTCCCTATACACACTTCTCTTTTGTAGGTTCCTGGCTCAATCATTCCTTCACACTCTGTAGAAGATTCCACCTACATGTCTTGTGTAGCTTAAGCAATGACTCTTTCCTTATCTCCCTCTTCAGGTAACTCCTCTCTTGCTCTCAGTGTTACCCCTAGCTATGATATTCCTCATGTTACAATTCCTTTTACTGACACTCCTTCTCCCTCTCCCTTACTTGCTGCACATACTTCACCATCTTTATTTATTGTTCAATTTCATGTTACCACTCACTCTAAACATCCCATGGTAACTAAATCAAAAGTAGGTATTGTGAAACCTAAGATTTTTAGTGCTATTCTCAGTTCCCACAAGGAAACCTCCTTCCATTTCAGAAGCTCTCACAGACCCTCACTGGAAAGTTGCAATCCAAGGTGAATATGATGTATTAGTACACAATAACACTTGGACTCGTGTACCCTCTACACCATATATGTCTATTGTCAAGAACAAATCAGATTACAGACTTAAATTCAACCCTAATGGCTCCCTCTTGAAGCATAAGGCTAGATTGGTAGCCAAATGTTTCAAACAAATACCTAGTGTGAACTTCTCTACAACCCTGTGATCAAACCTTACACAATCAGGATTATCTTAACACTTGTCATGACGTTTGATTGGGATATTTAGCAGCTTGACATTAATAATGCTTTTCTGCATGGGAAGCTTTAAGAAACTATCTTCACGAAGCAACCAGAGGGCTTTCAGGATCCTGCCAAACCTACCTTTGTTTTTAAACTTTAAAAGGCCTTATATTGGAAACAAGCACCAAGGACTTGGTTTGAGAGACTGAAAGGGACACTACTTCAGTAGAGTTTCACCAATTCTTACTTGGATACCTCCTTGTTTAACCTTGGTTTTAATCTATGTAGATGATATTCTTGTTACACTTCATTTGCTCACATCAAGCAAGTAATCAATTTTCTGAGTTCAACATTTGCTCTAAAATAGTTGGGTTCTCTCAACAATTTTTTAGGTTTTGAAGCTCACAGGTCTACTGCAGGTCTCTACCTCACCCAAACTACGTATGTTCATGGTCTTCTTCATGTTGAAATATGTCCATAAAGTAGCGTGTAATAACTATTTATTTGTATTTAGTTATTTTTAACACATTAATATTAATGATATTTTATGAATAAATTGAAAGCTTTATTTTAAATTAAAGTGTGTTTATAAATTGCTCAAGTCCTGGAACTTTTATCAACGAACGAAGAGTGAAAACAGAGGCGTCTCCAGCCGAACTCTTCTGAGAAATTTCAGAATGATATTCACATTCTTAGGATCGACAGGGCAATCGAATTCGATTACGTTGTTAGGTTGAACCAATGGATGCCAGTCATGGGACATGGGAGTGGAGACTTAAACGGTTAACCTAGAGACTTAACGGTTAACCTAGACATGTTATGAACATGTTGAATAGACCAGTAGCAAATTAGTTTAGAGCCTAAAATCATTTATGTAGCCTAAATCTAATTGTTACACAATAAGAGTATTTTCATAAATCTCTTAATCCTAAGGTGAATACATAGCTTGTCTTAGTTAGTTGCAATCTTTGATACGTCAAATGAGTGAGTTCGAATTGGCGGGCAATACCTCGGCTGTTGGGATTGTAATTCAATTAAGTTGAAGTTACGTGATTCCTAGATATGAGAATTTGTGGTTGGATTACGAAAGAATAATATCACCTTATATTTTATTGATGGGTGTGTGAATAAATTAACCTGACCATGTATTCAATGAACTGAGTCATTGATTAAGACTTGTGAATTGTACGAGACAATTCACTATTATGTCTTTCTTATTCAAAGTCAATAAATGAGTTAAGAAAATAATAACAAGAGGGGTAAAATGATAATTTTACATTCTGCTCTTGTTACTGATATTCACGATGGGTATTATGTTAAAATATTCTGTGGATCGTGAAAATAAAAAAGGTTTATTTACATTATCAGAAAATGTAGCACACATGAATGGAGAGTTGATTCAACATAGAACTTATAGTGGAGTCGTACGATATCAAGATTAAATAGGTTGTCAATATATGGAGATAAATTCGCCAGGAATTTAAATCCTTAACTTTATTCATGTAGGTCCATATGGTCACAGAAATATCTCATGAGAACATGAATAGAGAAATAAAGTAAATTAGATCAAAATATGTTTTGGTGTCAAAACATATTTTCTACACCTATATATGATGGGTGATGTCATTTAATTAGTTAAGTGTGACTATATTTATTGAAATTAATTAATTAATTATTTTTTAATTATTGGAAAATTAGTAAATAAAAATAAATAAATAAATTGATAATGATCAATTAAATCTATTAATTTGATTGAATTTCGATACAACTATAACACTATGGAGATATATTGATTTTTGGCAATTTGAATATATGAGGATGAATTTTTGAAAATTTAAAATATATGATTATATTTATAAATATAAAAAAATAGATTTTATAAATAACTAATAGCAATTTGATTGCAGATAGAGAGATACAAACATAAATTCTCATATCAGTGATAGAGAAAAAGAGTTTTGTCCCCTCCCTAGTGATTGTCGTCAAAATAAAGTATTGAAGAGATGATATTCGATTTTTTTATTCAATTCCTTTGAGAGTCCACACTCAAATTTCTACACAAAATTCTCGTGAGATATATTTCTGAAATTAATAGATGGTTATTGGTGGACGTAATTCGTAAATAGTTCTTGGAGTTCAAGTGCATGATTCGGATCCCGAAATTTGAAGAACGCTTGAAGGAAATTCACCAGTTCAGAAATTCTCTAATGCAAAGTATATGTGAAAAATTCTTTCTAACCTTATCTCCTTGTTTAACATTGTATATGCATAATCGCACGTTGTTTGGTTTTAAGTTATTTAATTTGATAAAATAAGTTAATTGAAAAAAATTGGTATTCCGTCCACGAACCGTTCGTGATTCAAACTTTTTATTTAGTTAATTTTAAAACCTAGTGATCCCAGCACTTCAAAGGGACAACTTGTCTCACTTCAAGCCAGGTTCCACTCCATTATGTCCTTTAAATAAGCTCACTGCCAATGGTTCTTTATTCTTAGATCCAACACTGTTTCGAAGTATTCTTGGGGCTTTTAAGTACCTCACAATGACAAGGCCCAATATCTCCTGTGCAGTCAACAAGTTAAGTCAGTATATGGCCTTTCCTACTATAGACCGTTGGAAAACTTGTAAACATGTCCTTCGATACCTCAAAGGTACCTCTCAACTTGGCTTACACTTCACACCTGCTTCTAGACTCACCCTTGAGTGTTATTCATATGCTAATTGGGTAAACTCCTTGGATGATCGTAAATTAACCAGTGGAATGTGCTTGTATCTTGTAGGTAACCTAATTAGCTGGAGCTCCAAGAAACAAATGGTTGTTGCGAGGTCGAGCACTGAATCAGAATACAAAGCCTTAACCTTTGGAGCAACATATATTGTTTGGCTTATTTGCATATTCAAAGAACTAAAGATTTCTCTAACAAGTATTCTTGTGCTTTGGTGTGATAACAAGAGTGCCACCACTCTAGCATCAAACCTAGTTTTCCACTCAAGAACAATTCATATTGAAGTGGACATTCACTTATTCAGGATAAAGTGCTCTCTAAGGAAATTGATTTTCGTTTTTTCCCTCTACTTCTCAAACTGTAGATAATTTTACGAAGGCTCTAGCACATTCATCCTTCCTTCTAGTGTTTGACAAGCTTTATGTGGTTGTCACTCCACTACGCTTGAGGGGAGATGTTGAAGATAGTAATTCATCACCATTGACAAATCCTGAAGCTCAAAACATCTCATTGTCTTCATCACTAAGACGAGCAAACATGTCCATCTTTGCAGTGACCCAAATTATTCATGCAGGAGTGCCAGCTTGGATAAACAAGCCATGTCAGCGTCTCACTCCTCCACTTTATCAAATTGGCATCTCCAATGTGACTGGTCACTGCAGAATCCGAGAGCTTCTAACAAATTCCACAAACTTGTCTTTCATTGGCTATGGTTGAAACATGTTTGATTTTCCATTTTATTATTCTTTTGTAATAAGAGAATAAATTAGTTATTCAATCATTGGCTATGGTTGAAACATATTTGATTTTCCATTTTATTATTCTTTTGTAATTATCTTATTAGCTCCTTTATACTATTAAAACAAAAGCTTTCAGAGTAATACGTAATGAGAAAAAATTTCGAGCAAGTAGTATAGCCTTCTTCTTCCTTAGTCTCTTTATTAGCCCCCATTTTTGAACCTCTGCTAATTTCAAGTGTAACATACTTGGGAAATGTAACTAGCGTATTGTTAGTGGTTGTGAATTTGTTACAATGCAGCTTATATATAAGTCATGTGTAATTCATTGATTAATTAATGAGAAATTTATCTCAAAATTATTAAAGCCATTCTCTCTTTCTTAGTTCATCAGCTTCTCAGTTTCTCAAACAAACACTCTCTTTGCCCCTATTTTATATTCTATCTTGGTATTAAAGCTATAAGGTTCTTGCGATCATGGCTTCTGGTTCAAACGTAATAAGTTTAGAAGCAAACTTAGTTTCATAAATTTCTTCGCCCAAATCTCTGAATTTTGTGCTAAATTTGATTTTATTGATATTCATGCCTACAATAATAGGACATGAACTTGATGAATTCTTTCATGGAAATCTGCAATGCAACCATTCAAAGGAATTGTGGAAAGCTTTAGAAAGAAGTTACTGAAATTAATCTAAAGCTAGAACGTTAAACTTGAATAATAATCGCAAATAATAAAAGAAAGGAAGTCTTTGTGGCAGATTATTGTGATAAAAATGAGGCTGTGGCCGATGGATTGGCAGCTGTAGAAAATCGTATTAGTGAGAAAAATCTATTGCTTCACATTCTCAATGGTCTTGGAGTCTAATTTTGTTTCTCACCATTGTCAAAGGGAGAAAATGAAGGGAGAAAATAAGTTGAACGAAAAGATTTCAACATCGGCAATTTTCGCAGGCAACATGATTGGAAAGGACAATGATTTTAATGGTGGAAACACTAGAAGAAGTAGGGGTTTTAATGGAAAAGAATGGAAATTCACAGCAAAACAATCATGGAGGTTTCATTGTTGTACTACAAGAAATATGACATTTTACAAGAGGCGGCTATCTCGGTGAAAAGTAATCCACAGGGACCATGCGATGCCTATGACAACCCCTCATATTAAAAGTTCTCATTTTTCGCGAGGCGCAATGCCTCCTGTGAAGACTCCTATGATATCTCACTTTTTACAAGATTTTTCAATTCATATAGAACGTTGTTTAATGATGTTTTACGACACCTGTTACTTTTATTCAATAAGTGTTTTTAATTCTCTTGAATTAGTATTCACAGATATTTTTGTATCCTATTAAATCAAATACCATAAGTTTTTTTGTACCTCATTGAAATAGTTTTTATTATAAATTATATCTCTTATAAATATATAAGCATTCAAAATTAATACATTATTAGACTAAAATGCATTCATACATCATTTCATTTTCACAAAATATCATCCATAAATATCATAAAAAGTATTATTCTACTAATACAATAGTATCATCATTCGTTTCAAAAAATAAGAAGCATATAAAAGTTTCACAAACGCTACAAAATAACTTCAAATTTTCACTGGCAGCTTCATATCTCAACTCCTCAAGCTTTGATGCTATGTTGAGAAGCCTCGAGTGATTGTAGGTCCTGCATTTCAAAGAGAATAGTCATTGTACTTGTTTAAATTTCTCACAACTAATATATACTACAATTACAAGTTGAACATATTGAGCCTCGCGTAGTGAAAATCGAATACAAAATGAACAAATTAGTTAAATTTAAAAGTACTATGAATTCACTAACGAACTTTTCTTTTCACAAATTAAAAATTACAAAAGGAATAGAGTAACTTAATAAACACTCTTTTGGACTATTGCACATACCCCTTTCTTTCTCATAGACATGGCGTGGTCCAAGGTAACCTGATTCAAGTGAGGAAAGAATATCTGTAAAAGAATGGTTCCCGTCTTGTAAATATCACCTTTTGAATCACACTATATAGGAATGCCAAGCATAATCATGAAAAGTAATAATTAAGACTTGTCTAGAACTTGTCTAGCACATACTGGGCAAGAAATCCTTAGCACATACGCTGCATTGAATTATGACCAAATTTCATTTTGATTACAAAAGATGATAAATTTATATAAGTGTTTAACATGGGTGTACTAACCACAACCAATGTAAAATTTTAATCAATGTACTAAATAGAAAGTCTAGCAACCAGAAAATATTCAACTGGGAAACAATTTCTGCCTTCTATAATAACTTCATCTTATTAATTGTTTCCATTAAAATTTGACCAATAACCAATCCATATCAAGAACATGGACCTGTCTGTACTGGCGTGCACTAAAAACCATACATCTAAGAACCAAGAAATTAAGAACTCCAATCAGAAATGGAAGTGAGGCAGAACAATAGTTTGCATGTAGTTCTGAACACAGAATAATATGCACCTACAATCAAAAGCATCGTATTAGCAAAGATATAAACCAAAACAACATGCATATATTTCATAAAAATATATAGATAATTTAAAATCATAAAGAGAAATTCACTTTCAACAACTTTATGAAAAAGGTCACAAAGTTGACTTTTACAGTTCACAGATAAAAAATTGAATTGAAAGATTGAAACGATCAACTGGATGATAAACAAGAAGTATTTTCTCACATCTAATAGTATTTCCCTGTCATAAACAAATAATGGCTCTACATATGAATTCATATTACAAAGAATTATGTTTAATCCCAATTATATTTACTTCTTCCAAATGCCCTTTTAGTTGAAAGCATTTTCTTACTTTTAAGTCGTCTTTGCTCCCAGATAGCAAAGCTTTTTTTTACATAGAAAACAAACTCATACAAAAATCACATGTATATATAACTGCATAAATGAAAATTAAAGGGGCAATCATGTGGAAAATGGAAGGGCCTTACATCTTTGTGATTTTCTTCTTTTGCTCTTCCAACGGAGGTGGTGGGACATAAAAAGCAGCTATAGATTTCATAAGAAAAAACAAAATATGAAATTCACATTATAAAAGATTTAATATTTGCAAGTACCTAAAGTTTTGCTAAGGCATCTTCAATGTTGGCCCCTAAAAAGAATTGTAACAATAGACTGAATTCCTTAGAGATTCATAAGGAATCAATGTTATAAAGGAGAAGATGAAAGAAACTAACTCATGGGTTCTACTCTTTATGGAAGAAATCACAAGCTCCCCATCCTTGTTGATTCAATTCTTCTCTTGCTCAAGATAAGTTACATTACTAGAGAAACTCCTTCTTTTATATATTTCAGTCTGTGAAATTAGTATGTAACTTAATTACAAAAGATGAAGTATATACATACCTTTGTTCACATTTCGACCTCCAGGACCACCAAGTCTTGTAAAACTTACAGTTACATGGTCTACAAAGATAAACAAAGAGGATAACAACAAAAGCATACATTTTTTATCTATTAAAACATTAGTGCAAAAGCAAAACTATATATTCAGAATACAAGATTTACAATACAATGAAATTTGTTTGAAAAGTAGAGGCAACACAACCTTCTCTCTTTAATCTTTCCATTCTGAAAGCAGAATGCTACACTAAATCTGGGTAGGTTATGACACCTTGTTTGCTTTTAAAATAACATCTCATGAGTGAGGCAGTATAACAACACCACTACAAAAGAAGTAGCACTTCCAAACTGGTCCAACCGCCTTCCTTTAGTATATAGGTGAAGAAAGTAACCCCACTCTAGCCACCACATTGATTCCTATAAAACAATGTGCCTTACTAAGCTATCACAAATACAGGGAACAGAAAGCAACTCAATATTCACAAAGATCAAACAAGTTATTGCACAAAATTTTGACTTTAACTCATTAGTAAATAATATCTTCCTATTTTGAAATTGTTATGTAAGCATAAAATATAAAACACGGTAAATGAGAAAACATTTGAAATCAAGAGAGAGGTACCTTAGGTAAGGCATGTAATTAACTGAGATGATTAATTTCCAATAGAGTCTAAAAGGGGGAAAGAGCCCGAAAGATTTGAAATCAAGAGAGAGGCACCTTAGGTTTCCATGATCCGATTTGGACTTCAGCTCATACGTTCAGCAAATAATGCAAAAATAAAATAAAGGTTGTGGTGACTAGGTGAGCCTGAGATAATGACGCTACAACGACGAGGCTCACGGCCTTGCTCTCTATTCTTCAGAGCCTTTCTTCTCTATTCGTCGGTAGTTGGGAGACGAGGCTCAGGACCCTGCCTCTCTCTATTTTTTAATAGAGAGAGAGATAAAAGCTAATCGAGAGATAGAAGTGAATGGACATGCTCTACTCTCTCTCTTCTTCGATGAAGGTCAGGCCCTAGCTAGGTTGTGGGTTTGGATTTTTAAAGGGATAAACTGCCAAAGAGAGAAAAGACTGAGAAGAGGGTAATCGTCAAGGTCAAGCCCTAGCTAGGTTGTGTGTTGAAGTTGAACAGTCGATAGAGACTAGAGAAGAAATCGACAAGCAAGATAAAATTAAGAGAATAGAGAGACAAAATTGAGAGACTAAAGAGACAAAATTGACAGGCCATATAGATGAAATCAAAAGAGAAGACTGAAGAGGGAAACGGTTTGTCACTGAGAGAGTTGGTGTGAGCTTCGTCATTGAGAGAGTTGTAGTGAGCTTCATCACTGAGAGAGTTGTTGAGAGCTTCGTCACTGAGTCTCTACGTGAGGGTTGAAGAGAGGCACTGCGTTAGAGATACATCAGAAGAGAGAGCTCCCCCAATAGAGCTTCTCGAGAGAAAAATGAAAGAATAAGCTGATTAGACATTTAAGAGAGGTTGGAGCTGAGAAATGTATGAGAGAGGTTGAAGAGAGAATAAATCGAGAGAGAAGACTGAAGAGGGAAATGGTTTGGGTGTGAAATCGACTCACTCTTTGATAAAACTTGTTCCCGCATTTTTTTTGAACTCCCGCTTCCTTTAAAATTCCTCTGGCTTAGTTTAACTTTTAACATGAATTTTTTATGGGGTTCATAAAGAATCTTTTTGTTTCAAGTTTTTTATAGGAGGAGACTATAATCCTTGTATTTAAACCATGTATAATGTCATATTTCTTGTAGTGCTGGTAGAAATGAAGAGGTGGAATGAGCAATAACAATATAATGTGCCAGGTTTTTGGAAGGAATTGTCATGGAGCACTGACTCGCTATTATAGGTTTGATAAACGTCACAATTGAGGTCCTTATTCATCCTTAGTGGTAGAGTTTTCTCAAGGACAAAACAACCAACTTTCTCCAGCTGCAATGGTTACTACATCAAATATGGTCACTGATTCAGCTTGGTATGCAGACGCGAGCCAGAAATAACAATAAATTTGATCTAAACATTCTTCATTTTTCTAATGACTATAGTGGCAAAGAGAATTAATGGTTGGAGATGGTAAGATTTTACTAGTGGTTCATATTTTCGTCCCTTACCTTTTAGTCTTTACTTTTAAAACTCAAATACATGCTTAGAGTATCTCATATCAAGAAAAATTTAAGTAGTATTTCCCCATTAAACAAAGACAATTTAATTTTTCATTCAATTTTAGTCTACTTACTTTCTTGTTAAGGACGAGACAACCATGAAAGTGCTTCTTTGAGGAAGGGTTAAGGAAGCGTTGTGTGAATTGTTGCCTGAAGATAAATAAAAGTTACTGCATATAGATCTGCAGATTCATCAACTCAGGCTCTTGCATCTTCTAATAGCGGTTCTAACTTTTTTCCTAGCCGATATTAATAACAATAAGTCTGCTGACTTAGACATGAATAAAGTTGCTTATGTTGCTTCTGATTTTTGTTCCAAGAATATTACTTCTCTTATAACTGGTTCATGTCCACCTGAAGCAAATTCAAATAGTTTTTTCCTTTCAATATTAGTTCATATTGAGGACTCATGGATTACATGTTTATTTACCAAAAAATAATAAAACTTAATTATAACATAATGAACAAGGTAAGTCACTTTACATGATAAAGTTAATGCACTACAGTCTTCCTTAATAAAGCGTCTAGCTTCACTAAACTGTGGAAAATATGTATTTTCAAGTCTTAATAAACTCTTGATTGAATATTTGGTTCCTATGAGCTAAGATCCACATATAGGACCCAATAAATTAAGTACTATATGTTTGTAGATATCTTACAAGATTGTAGTGTGTGTAATATAAGAATAATCATTTATTGTAATTTAAAATTATTGTCTCGATAAAAATATAAAATCATGTGCTTCAAGGACACAATTGAAACAATCTCCCACTTAACATAAAGCACATCTATAACTAGCTTAACCCTATATTTTCTACATGTGACCCAAAGACACTTATGGCTAATGTCTTTAATAGACAAGCCTGCCAGATTTTCTGCTAAAGCAATCTTAGAGATAACTGTAATTCCTTGTTGTATAATATCCCTAATGAGATAATACTTTTGTTCAATGTTTTTGCTTCTATGATGGTATCGAGCTTCTTTAGATTGCATAGTTGCTCTTGTTTTATCACAAAGATCGTTATTGAGATTTTTCTAATCGTGTCAATCACTAACTTTCCTAGGAACTTTCATAGCCAGACATCTTCCTTAACAACTTTCGAAGCCGCTACATATTTAACTTCCATGATTGAGTCTGCAATACAGTTCTATTTTGCACTCATACAATTAGTCACTTCTCCTCCCAGATTAAATAAATAACCAGAGGTTGACTATATAGAGTCTCTATCCGATTGAAAATAAGAATCTATATACCCCACTGGTAGGAGATTATCACCTTGGTAGACAATTATGTAATCCCTCATTCTCTTAAGAACTTGGGTATATACATAAGAGTTATCCAGTACTCACATCCGATTGAAAATAAGAATCTATCTTTTACCATGCCTTGTGAAACAAATATTTGACCTAGTATACAACATGACATACATGAGACGTTCTATTTCCAAACCATATGGAACATCTTCATTTTATCTCCCTCATCTTATGTCATGAGACACTTATCCTTGGATAGATGAATTCCATGTCTCGAAGGTAACTGGCCTTTTCTGGAATCCTATATTGCAAACCACTCTAGAATCTTACCTATACATGTAGATTAGGACAACCATATTTTTCTAGATCTACAGTCACAAATGACTTTAATTATAAGGTTATATGATGCTTCTCCTAAGTCCTTCATATCAAACTTGTTAGATAGCAATTGAGAAGAGAAGAACTCACTATCACTTTGTCGCAACGTGCATGTGACACAGAGCAACAATTGAAAAATCATTATGAAACAAAGAAATTCGGAGTCACCACCAATCATTTTAGGATGTGATTGGTCACCCAATTTTAAAAACAATTTTTTTTTGTGTATGAAAACCCAAAGTTAGTTTAGGATTTATTTGTGTGTGGGGAAGTTATTAGCACCCCACAACGGCCGTTATTCAAATGGTTACCAAATTCAATCAAATACTATCCAAATTATAGTTTAAAACAAGGTTAAAGAAATTTATTTTTGAATGTCTCATTTGGTATGTTTTGCATCATAAAATGAAACAAAATAAATTACCTTTAATGGGTAGTACAAAGACCATTGAAAAGTAATTTTTTTTACTTTTATCTTTTTGAAAATTAAAACATTATTGGAGTTATTTTCGGTATCGTAAAAATAATCTCTCATCTTAGTAGCTCGAGAAGTTTGGTATCCTAAAAATCTCAAAGTCCACCATCAAGATATTTTTTAGAGAAAACTAAATAATGAAATTAACAAACTTTCAATCTAATGGCTATGGTTTTAATTCACACATATATGAACATTAACTCTAATGGTAACATAATGAGGTAATAATCACATTATAAGCATGATAATGTAAGAGTGCTAAATAAATAAAGATGTAAAGAAAGCTATATTAATAGCTATATAAAAAAAGAAATACATAAATGATAAGTTAGAATCACATGTAATGTAGGATGATAAAGTGGAGAAAAATGTATAAAGTAAAAAATAAATATGAAAAACATGTATATGAAGATAAATGAAAAAGATGTGAAATAAATCAAATATAAATCAAGCATATATTGGGAGAAAAACTAACAAAAAAAGAAACAGATAAAATAAATTTAAAGAAGAAAAACAAAAACAAAACAAAAAGAGAAAAAATTAATTAAAAGGGGAGGGGGAAGACAAGGATGTGGCTAGGCCACCACCTTGTCTTAACAGAGGATATTCACCATCTCTTTAACAAGCATAGAGGATGAATCACCCTCTGTGAATGAGTACAGAAAGGGATTCACCCTCTGTTACAACAGATGGTGATATCACCCTCTCTTATTTTTAAGAAAAAATAATAATTATATTATTATACATAAATAAATATTTAATCTTTTATGTTTCAATAAATTAATCTATGAAAAATGTATGATTTCATAATCGACACATGTAAATGTATAGTTGGCATGGATATATCATTTTTTGACTACATAACCTACTAATTATCATTTCTTTTTTTCAATGTATGCTATTCAAATAGAAAAAAATATTATGGACAGTAATTAGTTAAACCGGGCATCATGAAAAAAACAATCAATGAAATTTCAAAATAGAATATTTTTTTAGATATAAATATACCTTTTTGGACTATTTAGTTCACTAATTACTATTATTTTAATTCATCTTTCCTTACTAATCAAATAGCAAAAGAATGATCATGGAAGGTAACTAGTTCAAACAAGTGTCACTAAAATAGCAACAAGATCTAAAAAAAAATTAAAAAACTTGTGTGAACAATAAAAAAAATTCAAAACTTAAATATTTGCATAATACATATATATATATATATATATATATGTTTAACCCTATATTTTATGTATTTTTATGTATGAGAATTTGTCATATGAGATTTTTGCAACAAATTTACATTTTCAACTCATTATAGGGTTGATACAAATTGAGTTAATTTGCATCTCTCAAAGACCATATCCTCATCCTCATTGATTCAGTTGATAACAAAGATATATCATCATCAAATTTGTCAGTAAATAATCAATGCATAAAAATAAAACTTATGATTAAGAGTAAAAGATGAAAAAAAGGAACAAACACTTACATATGGAAAATGAAACAAAGAGTGTGTACTACATGAGTATGGATGAGAGATGATGAAGAATAATGAACAAGATACATTGTTAGATAATATGCAAGAAATTTAAACAAACGTAAAAAAAAGAATGAGAAATGATAAATAGATAAATAAAGATATAAACTCTCTTTCTTTCTATCTTGGAAAATATTTCCTATTTCTCATACACTCTCTCTCTAAAAAGATATCATCAACTTCTCCTTCAAGATCCCTCTCTCTCTAAAAAATGCCCCCCTTCAAGTGAAAGACTCACTCCCTATTTATAGACAAAATTAAGGTTCCCCTTTTTACTTTTAGTACTTATGCTCATTTTTTTTATTTTTCAGTACTTGGACTTTTTTTTCTTATTTTTCTTCCTCAGACTATTTTTCAAATTATACACATAGTCTTACACTAATATATATAGGACAAAACATATGTGTGTTTTCAAGGTATTGGACTGGATAAAATACGGTATCTACAGTTGTCCCCCTTTGTTCACGCTTCTAAACTTAGAATATGTACAAATGTGTTGTTAAGTATTTTGATCGGTATGAGAAAAGATTATATGGATAAGGGGAATAGAAACCTAGACTGATACAGGCTCTATGAAATGACAGAAATGAGAAATTGACGTGGATAGACACATGCTTCAACCTCGACTCGATTAAGGTTCGATTTAACTGGAGGTATTTGGAAAGAAATGGACCTGTATAGACATAGACTTCGATCTCGACTCAGTTCAGGTTCGATTTAATCAGAGATATTTGAAAGAAAACGGACCTGGGTAGATATAAGCTTCGACCTCGACTCAATTTGGATTCGATTTAACTGAGATATTTGAATAAAAATGGACCTTGATAGACATAGACTTCGACCTCGACTCGGTTCGGGTTCAATTTAACCAACGATATTTGAAAAGAAACAGACCTGGATAGACACAGGCTTCTACCTCGATTCAGTTCGGGTTCAATTTAACTAGAGATATTTGAAAAACAAACGGACCTATATAGACAGAGGCTTCGACTTCGACTCAGTTTGTGTTCGATTTAACCAGAGATATTTGAAAGAAAAAGGACCTGGATAGACATAGGCTTCAATCTTGACTCAGTTTGGGTTGGATTTAACCAGAGATATTTGAAACAAAAAATGGATCTGGATAGACATAGGCTTTGACCTCGACTTAGTTGGGTTCGATTTAAATGAGATATTTGAAAGAAAATAGACCTGGATAGATACATGCTTCAACCCCGATTGAGTTCAGGTTTGATTTAACCAGAGATATTTGAAAGGAAACAAACCTGGAGAGGCACTTGCTTCAACCTCGACTCAATTTGGGTTTGATTTAACCGGAGATAATTGAAAAGAAGTGGACCTGGATAAACATAGGCATCGACCTCGACTTGATTCAGGTTTTATTTAACCGAGATAATTATTGTAATGGACTAGACGCTGAAACTGGGCTTCGACCACAACCAAGTTAGGTTCAATCTAACAATATTGATTGAAACATACTAGCCGCTGACACTGGGCTTCGACCCGATTGAGTCGGGCTTGATTTAACCATATTGAAAATTAACGGACCTGGCATCGATCACAAGGTTCGACTGCGACCAAGTCTGGTTCGATTTAACTAAAAATGAAAATAAAAGGACTTGGTGTGACACCAGGCTTTGACAGCGACCAAGTAAGGTTCGATTAAACCATCTTGATTGAAATGGACCAGACATTTACACTAGGCTTCAACCGCGACTGAGTCGGGTTTGATTTAACTATATTGAAAATGAACGGACCTGTAGCTGACACCAGGTTTCGACAACAACCAACTCAGGTTCAATTTAACTGAAAATGAAAATAAATGGACCTGGCATCGACACCAGGCTTTGATCGTGACCAAGCCATTCTCGATTTAACCATATTTATTGAAATAGACCAGGTGTTTACATCAGGCTTCGATAGTGACTAATTCGAGTTCAATTTAACCATATTGAAAATGAACGGACCTGGCACCGACACCAGGCTTCGACCGTGACCAAGTCGGGTTCTATTTAACCATATTGATTGAAATGGATCAGGCACTGACACCAGGCTTCGACCATGACTGACTCAGGTTCGATTTAGCCATATTGAAAATGATGTTGAAGTTGACTTATGAAATTCTCATATGATAATAAAAGCTAGATCAATACGGGCTATAAATATTGTAATGCCCACAGATTTCAAATGGATGTTCTTGGTGACTTGAAATAAAAAAAAAAATTAGTATGATGAATGACTGTGCAATGAAATTCTTGACTTATAATTCAAGTGAGATGATCATGACAGTGTGAACACCATGTATGATTGTGAACATTTTAAGAAAAACTTATGATGGTTTTTTTATTTTTTCTAGGAAAATGGGCCATTGTGGTCATCTCCATATCCTTCAAAATAGTTGCTTGGACTAATATCATAGACAAAGAGATATCGAGCATGTGGCAGAAGAAAGGATGTGTTCCTTGGTATCAGATCATGCCCAGCTATTCAATTTTGCCAATGGCGGAGGCAAACAAATGATATTTCCTATTTTACTTCTTTCCTGCATTTTCAACTGTGTAAGGCACTAAATAGTGTTCTTTTGAGCTTTCACTTGGTGCAACTAACGGATCGTATCATGCGCATGTCCGCTTCCATAGGGCATAACTTTTGACACGGGTGGAACCACGGGCTTTGTAAGATATCAAATTGAAGCTTATTCATAGACCTACAAGTGCGATAGAATTTACCCATTGGAGCTTATTTTTGTGTCCAAAAAACACGAATTGTGCACCTTTAGAATTGCTGTAACAGACGGATCGTAGCACACGCATGTCCACTTCCGTAAGGCATAACTTTTGACACAGGTGGAACCACGGGCCCTGTAAGATAAAAACCATGCCGCACCTATAGGTCTATGAATAAGTTTTGATATGATATTTCACAGGGCACGTGGTTCCACCTATGCAAAATTTATGCCTTACGGAAGTTGACATGCGCGTGCCACTATCCATTTGTCAAAACAATTCTAAAGCTGCTCAGTTCGTGGTTTTGGCACTAGAAACTGGGCTGTGATGGCTAAACCTTGTCGCATTTGTATATCTCTGAATAATATTTGATTTGATATCTTACAGGGCACGTGGTTCCGCCCGTGTCAAACGTTTTGCCATACGGAAGTTGACATGCTCGTGCCACGATCTGTTTGTCACAGCAATTCTAAAGCTGCACAGTCTGTTTTTTTTTTCATGAAACTTAGCTGTGATGGGTAAAACCTATCTCACCTATAGGTATTTGAATAAGCTTTGATTTGATATTTTACAGGGCACGTGGTTCCACTCACGTAGCACAATCTCACCCATTTATCTATGGTGGGATTTTCAAATTTTCATTATAACTACAACTCTTCTTCTTTTTGTCGGACTATGCTCTAAGATTTGAACATTATTTTTGTGGCAAAGGCAAATGACAAAGTGGAATTTTATCTCGATCCATCTTATAAAATGTAAAAATATCTTTTATGTTTTCATTGTGCATATGCTACATTGTAGCAACAGTTATACTCTTTTTCCCAGGGTACCCTTTCAGGTTTTCGTCATGCCTTTAGGCTATATTTTTGCTTTTCCTCTTCTTCCTTTTTTTCATTTTTTTTTTGCCAAAATTAATGCATCTAAATAATTTCAAGAGTAATTTACAATGTCATTTACATGCTCTTGAATGTTGAGGGAAAGAAATGAAGAAAGTAAAAATGATAGAATAGATATTGTGACTGAAAGATATTTCATTAACCAAGAAATGGTGATGACAGATTTGAAGAGATTATGAGAAAACAAATTGTGTAATAAGAAATTTCCCAGTTTTTAGAATGAGTCTTTTGAGAAGTAAAAGCATTTTACACGACTTCGCTTTCCACACTCATAGTGATCATTCTTTTTCTTCTCATTTTTTCTCTATTTTCTTTTCTCTTCTCCTTTTTTCGCTCTCTTTTTTCTATTTTATTTTTTTTGAAAGGTGAATGTCTTTTTTATCACAGATATAAATTGAGGTATTAACTTATTTAAAGACATGCTCTTGTTGTAGATAGATCTTCTTTATCTGAAGATGACTTTCATTTGGACTCTGATGTAGGTTAGGGTTTATAGCTGCCAAAAAAAGATATCAAAGGCTCAAAACTCATCGTAAAATGATATGTCTAAACCAATGATCATCGTTGATGATTTTTCTAAACAAAGTTTTCCCTAGTGTGGCCTTTGACATTTTATCTTGAGAAACCAAAATTGAATATGCATATGAATTTTTTGCAACACTACCCCCAGTTTTAAAAAATGCATTTAGATTTTCTGTTGAACAAATTTTCCTCTAATGTAAGAGGACAGTCTTAAAAGTATGACAAGGCTCACTTGACTTTGACTTTTTTTACAATATATTTTTTTTATTTTTTTCACCTTGGTCTTTTTCTTTTGCTCGAGTTTGAAATTTTTTCAACTTTTGAGACATGTATTTTGAAAAAAAGAATAATTTCCCCAATGTAGAAAATGATCATTGGTTGGGTATGAAATGAAGATTTTTTTTAAGGCTTAATTAGGCTTGCAATAAATAAAATTGTTTGAGATAGAAGAAAGAACGCCTCTCCATCATTTTTAATCAGAAGTAAATTCAACAAAAACATGACATCAAATAAAAATAATATATTTTTTAATGTCTTTATTCACGAGACAAAAGACTATTTTCACTTTCATTTGTCTCTTCACTTAAAAATAAGATTGTCAAAGTTATATTTGATATTGCTTATGCTTTTATTCTCAAAATCATCATTCATAATCTGGGTTGGTTTGTTGGGTGAAAGGAAGAATATGACAACAATGAATGAAGCATTAGAATTCATTAACTTTGAAATGCATGGAAATGCGAAAGGAACAAAACTAGAATTGAAACTAGGAGAGGACAAAAAATAGATGAAACACGATAAGAAAATGCATAGAAAAAGTTTTATAGGCATTGGATAGAGCTTTTAGAAAACTGACATTAGCTAGTCACTTTTGAAATTTCCTAAGAAGCATTGGCAACTAAGTGACATCCCAATTATTGAACATATAGTCATGGTAACGATGATATATGAACATATCAATACATTGCAACCGTCAAAACATTCGTCACATCAAGTTGTTCCATTATCATATGAAGAGAGATGCTCCACAAAATTCATCATGGTATTCTCATGCTCTGATGGAGAGTTATAACTAATTATGGGTTGTCATAAGATTTCTTGAAGTTTAGCCAACCAACTTTGATTAACATTTGAACTCTAGCTTTCAACGTTGTGCAAATTTCATTTGAATGTTCTATCGCCCGAGCATGATAATTACATCGAGCAGTTGGATCATACAACCTAGGATATGGTGGTTGGAGAGGATCGTAAGGGACCGAAATCAACTGGTTATTTTGTATTATTTATGATAATAATTCTGTATAGGATACCAGACTTTGGTCATATTGGATAAACCGTTGGTTATTCCTATTCTCCCTTTGAGACTGATCAACCTAAGCAACATTTGTTGTTGAGTTGGTGGTCTCACACCAAATCTTGGGTTGTTTTGAAATGTTGGTTGTTGGGAGTGATAATTGTATGGCACTTACGAGATATTTGCCAGACATAATGTCACAGATTTACATCATGCACTGTACTTTAGAAATCCTGGCCCGAGATTCACAGCTTGTGATGGATACACAAAATTGATTGTCTGTACATCTCCCTCCTTTTGCTTCAACGGTGGCTCTTTTTCTGTGGAGGACACTTTAGACACAGCTTCAGAAATTCTACTATTTTTTTTATCTCACATTATATTGTTTCACCAATCACTATCATCTCAGAAAAATTGTTTGAAGCATTTTCAATCATTCTATTATAGAATAGAGACCTCAAGATATTGATGAAGATTGCAGTCATTTATTTCATTTTCCAATTAGAAAGGTTACAACAGAGCCGTTAATTTCCTCAAACTTTGAGCATATTCCTTAAAGCTATCAGTAGACTTTTTCTCCATCTCTCAAGAGCCATGTCAATATTATACTTGTATTATCTCATAAAAGCGTAAGCTAAGTCTTTCCATCCTCGGAAACGTTGACTATCCAACTGGATGTACCAGTGAGATGAAGCCCTCAATAGAACGTCTTGAAAAAATGGATTTCAACTTATCATCATGTGCGCATGCAGCCATTTTTTTTTGCAATACATGATAAGGTGACTCCTCGAGCATGTACTTCCATCATATTTTTCAAACTCAGGTAAATTGAATTTATGATGGATGGTTACATCTAGCACTAAGCATAATTGGGTCACATCAATGGTACCGTATGCATGAGTTCCTTCTATATCATGTAACATCTATTCTAGAAAATCTAACTTATCACTCGCTAGTGGATTTTTTCTTATGATGATTGGCTCATTATCATGTTCTTCTTATGAGGTGAAAAATTGATTGTGGCCAGGTGTCAGTGCTGGGGCGTTGTACCTAGTTTTTCTTGAATGCATCAATTCCTGGAGACTTTGAAATGGGTAGTGCTACACATTTACTACTATCGATGGAGCATGTTGGAATCGATATGCCTGATGATGTTGGTAGGTTAGAGTGAATCCAAGAGGGTAAAGTGGAGTATCATTTGGCAATTGATCTTATGATAATGGAGCCCTTTGTGAATTTTCAAGACATGCTTTTCCTTTGCTTGTGGCGAGGAGCTCTAGCACTCTAGTCATTTGTTCTTCAAGCTCCATCATTTCTTGTTTCATTTCCTCTCACGATTGCTCTCTATTGTTCATCCATGATTCTAGCTTGTGATTATGGTCTTTAAGGATAATGGTGGCGCACCCAATGAATTTTTTTTTTCATTTTATTCTTTCAAAATGAAACGAAGAGAACCATATTAGTGATGCATGAAGGAAAGAAAGAAACTACAATGCATGAAGGAATGAAAGAAACTTCAATGCATGAAGAAGATTACCTATAATATAATGAAGTAAATGATGAACCTACGATGCATGAACCTACAATGCATACAAGAAATAATGAACTTCTTATGCACTAAATTGAGAATTATATACAAATCATGAATTAAAAAAATCTCGATGGATGGTGTTAATGAAAATTCTAAAAAATGGAGAGAAATAAGATATGTTACTAAAAAATTATTCTACATGTATGCTAGATTGATGACAATAGTAATCGATGATGTATATAGTGATGAAAATGATGCATCTATGGTGATGAGGATGATGATGATGGTATGATGATATGATGATGACGACGACGATGATGGTGGTATGATGATATGATGAATGACGATGATGATGATGGCTCAATTTGGAAAAAAAACAAATTTTGATAGATAATATGCACCACATAAATATTCAACGCGTCCTACCTAACACATTCAGAAGATCCTAGGATTTGCTTTTGATTGCTCATTAGGGGGATTTAATGTTATCTAGATATGTGTGGTTAGGGTCTTAAATCTCTTAATAGGCTCTCAGGCTGTTCACATGTTATCCAAGCAGAGTAACAGGGGCAGCCAAACGGTATCCCAAAAGGGTCGACCTAAGTGAGAACTTTCATGAGCCTATAGGAGAACTTCAATTCCTCAAAGGCATTTCACTACTCATTCTCGCTAATCCTAAAGGAAAAGCTCAGGTACGTGGCTAGTGTATGTGTGTGAAATTAGAAATTATACAAGGAAATGTCCACCATGAAAATAAACTATATAAAACTACAAGCATGAATAAGAAAAATAAAGAATCGAATAAACAAACAAATAGCCACACAAAAAGGATAGTATGTGATAAAATTTTGGCTTGACTCTCCATGTTCTAAATATGGTCAGACCGATTGAGTCCATAATGGAGTCGCCAAGCCGTTGGAACGTGCATGCTACGCGGAGCGATGATTGAAAAATCATTTTGGAAAAAAAGAAATTCGGAGTCGCCACCAATTATTTTAAGGCGAGATTGGTCACCCAATTTTAAAAATAAAAAGTTTTGATCTACAAAAAGTCAAAGTTGGTTCGGAAGTAATTTGTATGTGGGGAAGGTATTAACACCCCACAACACCCATTATTAAAATGATTACAAAATTTAATCAATTCTATCCAAATTATAGTTTAAAACAAGGTTAAAGAAATTCATGTTTGAATGTTTCAATTGGTATGTTTTACATCATAAAATGAAACAAATTAAATGACCCTTAATGGGTGGTACAAAGACCATTGAAAAGTAATTTTTTATTTTTATCTTTTTGAAAATCAATGCATTATTGGAGTTATTTTCGGTATCTCAAAAATAACACATCATTTCAGTAGTTCGAGAAATTTGATATCCCAAAAAGTTCAAAATCCGTCATCAGGATCTTTTTAGTAAAAACTAAATAATGAAACTAACAAAATTTAAATCTAATTTTTATGGTTTTAATTCATACAAATATGAATATTAACTCTAATGATAAGAGAATGAGACAAAAATTACATTATAAGCATGATAATGTAAGAGTGTTAAATAAATAATGATGTAAAGAAAGTTATATTAATATTTATAATAAAAAAATAAATACAGAAATGAAAAGTTAGAATCACGTGTAATTGCAAGATGATAAAGTGGAGAAAAATGTGTAAAGTAAAAAATAATAAGCAAAATATATATAAGAAGATAAATGAAAAAGTTATGAAATAAAGCAAGTATAAATCAAGCATATATTGGGGAAAAACAAAAAAAAAGAAAAAGAAAGAAAGGAAAAATAAATTGAAACAAAAAAACAAATCAAAACAAAACAAGAAAACAAAAAAATTTAATTAAAAAGGGAGATGAGAATGACAAGGTCGTGGCTAGGCCACCACCTTGTCCAAACAGAGGGTGATTCACCATTTGTTTAACAAGCACAGAGGGTGAATCACCTTATGTTAACGAGTATAGATGGTGAATCACCCTATGTTAATAATAATAACATTATACATACATGAACATTTAATCTTATGTTTGGATAATTAATCTATGAAAAATATTTAATTTCATAATTGGCATATGTAATTGCATAGTTAGTATGAATGTATCATTTTTTACTACATAGTCTACTAATTATCAATTTTTTCAATGCTTGCTATTCAAATAGCAAAACAAATTATGGATGGTAGTTAGTTAAAATGAGCATCATGTAAACAACGATCATTGAAATTTCAAAATAGAATATTTTTTGGGATATAAATATAACTTTTTTTTATTTTGGACTACTCAGTTCACTAATTACCATTATTTCCTTTCTTCTTTCATTGCTAATCAAATAGTAAAAGAATTATCATGGATGGTAACGAGTTCAAACAAGTGTCATTAAAATAGCAACAAGATAAAAACAATGAAAAGACTCGTGAGAACATTAAAAAAATTCAAAACTTAATATTTACATAATCTTTATATAGATGTTTAACCATCTATTTTATGAATTTTTAGGTATGAGAAATTGTCATAGGATATTTTTACAACAAATGTACACTTTCAACCCCTTAAATGGTTGATTTGCATTGAGACATTTTACACCCCTCAAAGACTTTATCATCATCATCATTGATTGAGTTGATGGCAAAGATATCTCATCATCAAATTTGTAAGAAAATCATCAATGCATAAAAATAGAACTCAAGATTAAGAGTAAAAAATGAAATAAAGGAACAAACACTTACATATGGAAAAGGAAACAAAGAGTATGCACTACATGAGTATGAATGAGAGAAGATGAAGAATAATGAATAATATATATTGTTAGCTATTATGCAAGAAATTTAAACTATCTTAAAAAAGAATGAGAGAAGATGAATAGATGAATAGAAATATAAAAATTTCTTTTCTCTCAAGACCTATCCCTCTCTCCAAAACGAGCCCCTTCAAGTGAATGACGCGCTCCCTATTTATAGGCAAAATTTGGGTTCCCATTTTTTATTTTAGCCTTGCTCTTTTTTCTTTTAGTTATTTGGACTATTTTTCTTATTTTTAGTCCTTAGGTTATTTTTCAAATTATACACATAGTCTTAGACTAGTATGTGTGCTTCAACATAAAATATGTATTTTCAAAGTATCGGATCAGACAAAATATGGTATACACGCTTTATAAATAATGAAGCAAAGAATTAAAAAAAAGAAAAAAAAAAGAAGAGCGAAGCTGGTTATAGCATGCCCTCCATTCCTTAGGTTGCCTTCGAGTTAACGTTTAGTTTAGTATCCATAGTCTGACTTGTAATCGTATTCATCCGTCAAGAGACTCGGGTTCATGAAGAGATAAATTTTTCACTTCTTGCGTTACAAAAGACTCATAATAAGGCATGAGTCCATGTTCAATCACTTTGAACTCCTTGTTTGTCTTCAAGCTTTAAATTTCCACTATATTATGAGCAAAAATATTAGTAACAGTAAAATGTTCAACGCATCGAGAACATAATTTACCTGAAGATAAAGTTAAGGCATGAATGAAAAAGAAGAACTTTATGTCGCATAACAAAACTTTTTCTTCAAACCATTTTGTCATGGAAAGCCTTAGTTTTGTTCTTGTAGATCTGTGAGTTCTCATAAACATCGTTTCTGATTTTCTCAAGTTCATTTAGTTGGAGTTTTCTTTGTTCGCACACAACTTCCATTTTCATGTGACATTGCTTCACTGCCCAAAATGCTTTATGCTCCAACTCAGTCAGAAGGTGACATGGACTAACCTACACAAGCCGAAAAGGGTGACATCTCATTTGGTGTTTTAAATGTTGTTCTATACGCCCAGAGTTCATCATCAAAATGCAAACTCCAGTCTTCATATCAAGATTCATGATTTTCTCTAGAGTGGACTTTTGTGATGAACAAGATGAAAGGGAAGTATGTAATACTTGATTGAATTTAACAATTCGAATGAAAATTGAATGTGAGGATGATGGTGAAGGTGGAACAATGGTGATCATCTTGCTGGACAGAAGAGTTTATGATGTGAATTCCAAGATCCTTTTAGGCTTTTGATTTAGTTCTTCTCTATTAAGATCAAACATTCATGCGTAAGTACTTGAAAAACTAAAAACAATAATTAGGATGAATAATAAAAAATTAAAGCAAAAAAAAATAACAAACTAATTAGGTAAAACAATCCCCGGTAAACGGCGCCAAAATTTGTTATGCTCATTATTAAGTGTGATAGCAAGAAAGGGTAATTCGTGTAGGAGATTGTTCCTAATTATAAATTATTGACACAAGATAAACACAACACTCTAAACAGACCAAAAATTAAAATGAGATTAAAAGTCATACCTTCACTCAATAAAAATGAAAATAAACTTGTAGACAAAGTAATGACACGCTAATATATATATATATATATGGGGGTTTGAAAATTGCTTGATATGTACACAAAGTAAAAAAATGAAATTGAAAAACTAAAATTTTGTAAAAGACATATTTAATAAGATTTAAACGTATGATGAGAATTATGGATAAGGAATCATTCTCTACGTCTAGACATAAGGCGATAGTCAATAATCAAGAACAACTTTATTAGTATTTCAAAAATAACAACCTTAAGACAATCACAAGCTCAATTGTCTTGACATTTCCTTACCTTGTCATTAAGTAAAACAAGTTCTTTACTCCAACTCTTTCCATTAAATAACCTAGAATAAGTTCTCTAAACTCAGCTTAATGAAAACAATTAATGAAGAAAGAGTTCAGTTTATAAAATTTGAGTTATATTCCTTATATAATCAAACAAAAATATCACATAATCATTAAAAATAATTTACTACTTTTGTTTAGTAGAAAGCTTTGACAGTTAATTATCAAAATTCTAAACTAGCAATAAAATTACTAACACGCACACCTAATTACGCACCCGAGTAAACAAGAAAGCAATATTTGATATAAAAATCAAAGGAATATAAACATAATTAAAAAATGAAAGAAAACTTCTTAAATATATTAACTAAAAATCATTTCTAGGGCTTTGAAATCATCATTAACTAAAGAAAGAAATTAGTTGTACATGGAGATACTCAAGAATACTTTTCTAAAGTAAACACAGAAAGAAATTAGTTATACATGAAGATACTCAAGAATATTTTTCTAAAGTAAACACAGAAAGAAATTAGTTGTACATGGAGATACTCAAGATTATTTTTCTAAAGTAAACACAACTAAAATTCCTCTGATCCAATGATCCAATTAGTTACACATAGAGATACTCAAGAATATTTTTCACAAAAATCAGTTGCTAACTCCCTAAGATTTCCCCCTCAAAGTTAGCCAAATTATATCTTCAAGAACTCTAGCACAAATAGAACTCATTTTCGTTAGTAATGAGAAGAGTTTAAAATTTAAACTTCCAAATAAGAAATGGTAGAGTTTGAGCTCTAGAGATAAGCCAAGTTCCTTGCTTGAATTTATCTTATATTTATCGTTATCCTTTTCTTTTAGTGATTTAAAAATGTAATCAGATTTGATCTCACATTTTGACCATGTTTTAAGTATCCAAAAAATATTCAAAAAATATTAAAATGAAAGTTGAATCTCTTATCATTTTCAACTATATAAGATTTTCCTTGAAAAAAGTTTGGAACACCATTGAACTTCCGTTTTTCTTCGGTTGTGTAAATCTGTCGAATTTGATGCCTAAGTTGACTCCATCTTCAAATTCCAAAAGATAAGATACCAAGCTAATCACACAAGATGGCGGAGACTTGGAGGTGGCTGGCGTAGAGTTTTTTTCATCATTTTGAGCTCCTTTTTAACTTGCTTATTCTACCTGGAAATACATTAAAAACTATAAATCGTTGAATGTAATATTTGTGAAATAATTAGATAAAAATATCACAAACGTGTGTGAGTATCAAGTCTTGTACTCTTCCTCGCTAATCCTTGAATCGCCAACCAACAATGAGAGTATGGGTACTAAAATGTCTAGAAAATAGATCTCTCATTTCTCTCTCCTAATTTTTGGATAGATCCGGTGAGAGAGGCTCTAGGTTTTTCTCCTCTCAACTAATGGTATCAAAAGACTTTTTCTTACAATGAGAGAGTCTCCTCTTTATAATGAAATCCAACGGCTAGGATTGAGAGATCAATGCTAACCGAAATGCATATCTCTAATGAAAATATATTAAATTCAATTCAATTAATAATTTTGTTATTTAAAATAGGACCACATTAATTTAAATGTTGACTACAAGGTATCTATGTCATGCCTGTTATTTAACGGTTACAGCAATACATAAACTTCATAGGCTAACTTGGGGCCATAAGGATTAAAATAATTTTGGTTAAATAATTAATAAAGTCTACGATCGAACATGTGATCAAATTTATTAATCATTAACTATAATTAATTTTGCTATAAAATTATAATTAAACTCCAATATTATTTTAATTACTCAAGTTAATTATCCCTGATCTATTATTCATTATTTGTTATCTTCCGTAATATAGTACCATGTATAATTTGGTTAAATACTATTGAGCTAATTTCTACACCTCTCATATCCTTATTTTTCAAATCTCATTCTATTGAAAAAGATTAATCATTTCCATACATGATGATTGAAGTAAAATTATCAAACTTCTAATAATTTATCAGTGATACTAAGCGCGTAGTTTACTATGATCACATAAATGAATTCTATTAATGGGTAAAATGCCATTTACTTAAAAGTGTATATGAGCTTTACTATTGAGAATCTTTGCATCCACGCTATCTTATAACTCAATAATCCAACCTACAAAATATGCTGACCCATAGAGTCTGAATCATATAGTTGATCAAAACAACCAAGCTATTAAAAAAGAGTTCAGAACTCTCTTAAGATTAAGAGAACTCATAATATAATAGCAATGAGCCATGATTTTTTTAAGATAATATTTTACTAAAAATCTGACTCACATTAGTCCTTTTAATGTATTCTAAATACACTCATAAATTAACTATTTTTTCTAAGTAAGGTAGGTCACTATATATGATTGAGTTAATGAACTATAATTTTTCTCTGTAAAACACCTAGCTTCACAAGAGTGCGAAAAATAAGTATTCCCAAGCATAAAGAGCTATTGTCAAATACCTTGTCTCCGTCAGTTACACTCCATAGGACTAATAAACCAAATATTATATGATTATTGGTCTTTTATAAGAATGTAGTATATGTAACATAAAAATCATTACTTATTATAATTAAAAGTTAAAGTCTGGTTAAAAACATAGAATTCACGTGCGTATATCACCATCTTGAGACAACTTTTGCTTTTTTGGTTTGAAATTCCTAAAATTTATAGTATTTAGCATTGCAATAGGTATGGTCTTACAAATGATAAAGGAAATTATCAAGAATCGCATGATAGATCAGACATATTACTGAAATAAATAAATAAATTCATATAATTTTTCATGCGTAAATATCATAATAATTTAGGTATAGTACATATAATGCATGGTGAATACATAATAGCATGTTTACTAATTAAGCCAACGATTATTCATTCTGGACGAAGAACTTGTCATCATAAAGTAGGCCATGTTGTTGGCTAAGTGAATCAATACCTTCTCAATCAATAAAGGTTATCCAAATTATCTCATATCTTCAACATTTATTAATTATCATTATTTTTTGTCAACATATAATCAACAGGTTTAATTATGTCTTTATGAGTGTAACCCATCATTTCAGATCTCAAAGGTTAATTTTAAACTGTCCTAATAGGTCAATCTAGAATTACATCTCAATATCCTATCTCAAAGAAGACAACCTTGGTTTTGAATCAAATGAACACTTTCCGAAAGGAAGATAAAAACTAAGCCGCCTCAAGACTCCATATTAATTCTCACAACATTGTACTAATGATAGAGACCAATGAGACAATATTGCTATACAACTCATTAGTTTACGAAGTACTTATTCTTTTTATTTAACATCTCATTCATTAGTCAAATAAGACACTTTTATATGACAAACCAAAAAAATTATATTTATCAACTATACAAAAATTTAATTTCAACCGTCAATGGTCATGTTATCTCGTGGTCATTGATCTGAAAATTTATACTTTGATTTATCAGTTGTATACTTGCAGAAAACTCCTAATGGAGGGTATGTATACTCTTAGGATTAGTTAGAGAACTATGATCCAAAAACCCGATGCTAATTCAAAAAAATAATTTCTCTTTTAATCATCCCATGACAATAAACACTTTCAAATTTTATGCTTAAAATAAATGCAAAGTTGCTAGAATAATAATGATAAATTTCTAATTCACATTATTTACATAGATTTAACAATCCAAATTGCAAGACCATTAAATTAGTCTCATTAAATTACTGTTAGCCAATTACATTATTTCCTAAAATATTTTTGGATAATAAAAAGCAACTGTGCGTGAATGAATGACATGTCATAATAACATGAGTTGGCAGTTTTTATATTAAATGACATGGACATATTACATTTAGGAAAAAATACTCTTACACACCATATAGTTTACTTGAAAGTCACATATACTTCTTCTACTTTAAAAAATGACTCAGACCTTCTATATTTTTTTACTTTAATGACAAAAACATCCAAAACTAACGTTATATTTACATACTGATGGCATTAAAGTATCTTATCATACCAAAATTACCCTTACTCTCCCCAATGCTCAAAACTAAAAATGATTTTTTTACTCTAACACCCCATGTAGTTTGCTTAAAAGACATATACAACATTTCTAGTTTGAAAAATGACAAATAAGCCTAGTCTGTTATAAATATATTGGTCTTAGGATGTAATGACCAAAACATCCTTGATCGACCAAACTTATGACCCACACCCAACATTTGACTCGACCGCATATATTACCTGGACTCGAGCGAAAGATGAAACTTAGAAGGGCTAAATGCATCATGATTTTTGAATATAGAGAGAGCCTTAGACGCCTAAACTGGTTGCTCCAACAGTAATTCTAGTGTGGTCGGAAGCAATGACAACATAAGCAGTGAATATTGATAATATGTCAAATTCTGTGGACGATCTATCCATTCTAAAAAAATTAAACTTAACGGTCATCCCTCTAAATCCCTTATAATCTCTCATGTTTGTTGGTTTCCTATCTTGCAAAATTAGATTAAGGTCAATACAGTTGGAGCTTGTTTGGGTTCTCCAGGTGTGGGAGGCTGCGGTGGTATATTTTAGACTTGTAGGTCTTTTTTGAAAGGATGTTTTTCTATCCCTTTGAGTTCGGTATTGGATTTTGAGGCAGAATTATTTGCAGTCATTTATATTATTGAATACACATGAAAACATGGTTGGCATTGAATTTGGTTGGAAAGTGGTTCAATTTTTGTGGTTTAATTACATTCTGATGGATCTAATCAAGTACCTTGGAGAATTCGTCAAGTTTGGAATCATTGTCTTTTTGAATATCTCTCATGAATTTTCAAGTTTCTCATATTTACCGGGAAGACAATTATGTTTCGGATCCTCTTTCTTCTCATACTTATTTTCTCGATTCTACTACATGGTTGCTCAATGCTCCAGATTTGTGTATTAATTTCATTGTCAATGATGTTGTTGGACGTTCATCTTATCATTTTAAATTATTGTTTTATTTCTTTGAAGCCTTCAAGTTCTTTAAAGTTTGGGTCTGCGTGCCTATTTTATTTTAAACATGTGTGCTCGATTTTTATTATGTCTGTTAGTTTGACATGAATATTTATGAATTTCTACTTTAATTAATATATGAATATTGCTTTTGATTTTTTCAACATATGATTATAAATGATGTTTTCTTTTTTCTCACGGATCAGTTCGCGTAAAGAAAAAGCTATGTTCTTAATTATTTTTAAGTGGTTGCGCCTAGGGGTTTCACATTTGTCCTGTTCGCCTCAATTCTGCTTGAATTCAACCCTTGATCTATTGTTGGGCAATGCCGATGTTGTGGCCGAGGCAAGTGCAAGTACTAGTTGTCGACATTTCCTCCAGTGGCAGTAGTAGAGCAATGTTCCACATATTTTCCTCATTGAACGACTTAGCGCTTTACCGGAAAGGTTGTTGCACACGACTTTGACTGTGTTGACAGTTGACGCAGATGCCACCGTGTAAGCTTCGTACTCTCCAGCGTTGGCATACGCGCTCCAATGAATTTGGATCATAGCATGTTGCATGATAATATTAACTTAATTATGAATATTCGTGTTGACAAAAAAATTATAGGTTAAACTTACTTTTGTCGGTAAAACTTATTTGCAATTTTAGGTTAAACTTACTTTTTCAGTATGACGCTCTACAAGAAAGATGACAAATTGTGCTGCAACGACGTCAAATTTGCAACTACTTTCACATTTTTTATGAGAAAGATATTGCGGAGACTTTTCAGGTGAGCTCTAGCACCTTTTTTTATTTAGATAAGTGTTCGCAAGTTCGTAGTTTGTCGGGTTAGTGACATGAATAAATTTAGAAGAAAAATTGTCACTTGACCCTGACAAACAATTTTTTTAAAATAGAAAATATATAAAAACAACTTTCTAAACAAAGCCCTTATTAATATTGAAACACATAAGATACCAAATAAAATTACTCTATAAATTCATGCCTTATTTTAGGCTTTTTGCTTTGTATAATACAATGTTTTGTTTCTCTGAGTAAAATATTATCTAATAATTTTAATAAAAATAATCACCCAAAAGAAATAATATCAGTTCGTGTAGAACAAAGAAACTTGACCTGACCTCAATAACCTCAATTTTTTCTTACACCCATACCCACATGACCCATCAGTACTGATCGAATGTAGTCAATAACCAACCATTACCCCTCTATTGACCATTTACTACTTGATTAAATAATACGCTTGCCAGAAAATAATACATTGAGAATACCTTATTGAGGAGGTTATCAGGCCACCCCATGAAATGGTCAGCAAATCATACTTTATTACTCTATTGGCGCATAAATGACCCAGTCTTAAAAAGTTCTCCTAATTACATTTGAGAATACTTTATTCATATTTCAATTTTATGAATCTGCCTCTTGAACTTTTAAATTTTTAAATATTTAATATTTTTCAAACGTCGGTTAATTATTTTTTTTAAATACCGTAACATATACATAATTCTATTAGATATTGAAAAAGGTTATTAATTCTAATAATTTAAGTTGGTAGACCAAATTAACAAAATTGAATTTAAGGATCAAATTTATAGGAATGACAAACTATAATCGTCCAAAATGTTTAGCAAAACACTTTTTTTTATACAAGCAAAAAACTTTTCTGGTCAACTCATTTGCCATGTCTTTCCCTCTTCCAAATAAAAAAAAATGAATGAATGAAAGAGTTGACGTGACTTAGATTAAAAAATGGCAGTCACTGGGTCATTATTCGTTTACCACACTGAAAGTCAGACTAGTCAGTGCAATAAAGATATTCTGCACAATAAGACAAAGACAGATAAGACATAAACATTAGTCAAACATCTATATTTTTTTACTAAGTTTATCGGGACTAAATTATATAATAAATTTTAATTAAATTAATTATTTATAAATTAATATTTTTTTAAATAATTAAATTAATCTCAGAATGATTGAGATATTATTTAATCAATTTTAATTTGATTTATAATCATGAATAATCTAGAATTACTCATTCAAATACTAAATCAAGTATTAATACATTTTGATATCATGAAACATTTACGAAGAGGAAATTTCAAATAAAGACATTTAATTTCAAGTAAATTTCAATGAATATGGTCGAATATATATAACAGCATATGCATATCCATATCCATTTTGTCATTCATATATGCCCAAAATTCACAATAAAGTTAGCGTGTACGGTAATATCTATATTAGGATACAAATAAATCTACGGCTTTAAAATTATTCCGCCAGTATAATTTACAAAAACTAGATAGAAAACTCTTATAAAGTATATGTGTTGCTGCCGAAAATCTCAACAGTAATGTTGCATGCAACCTCCTCTTCACGAGGAAATCCTTTTGGCCTCGAAATTCTGTAAAATAGAAACAAAGAATCTGAATGACGAAGAGAACATGTGGGTGGTTTCCTCGCCTAAGTGTCTGCGATGCCTAAATCAATATTCTAGAGTAATCTTGGCAGAGCTTTTCCCTAGGGGAGAGTTGCTTACCTCTTTCTGAAGTAGATCGGGGTATTTATACCTGAAGCCTTGAAGAATTATGTGTGTCGAAGAAGTTTCAATGATGTGGTGGTTTTTCCTTGATCTGACGAGTTGGGGGTGATATTTAATGTCTTTGTCCCCCGACCTGACATAAACGAATACATTTTTAATGTCGATATGCCCTCAGTCGTGCCGGGCGTGGTTGATGCGAACGATTTGGGGCTTCCTCATTATTGAACATGGCTGGTGCTTGTCTCAAATAAGAGGATGCCACATGGAATACTACCTTCAAGGAGTAATGATAGTGCTAACGTAAAACTAGTTGAGCCCTTATAGTGGCCCTCCTAAACATTGCTCTTAGTCTGTCCTCGTTGGTGCAGCTCGAGTTCCTTGGAGACCGACCTGGCTAGGTCAGTTTCCTCCCTTTCGGGGCTTAGGCCCCCAATTCATTTATCTAGTGCAAAAACCTTTGGCACGCCATCACACATGGTGCTATGCTATTGGTAGTTAGGGAATGCCCACAATAGTTACCCCTAATCCAAGATGTAGTGGGCCTTGTCTACCCAGTTCTGAGGACTCATTCATTCATGATTAATTGAACTTACCCTTCGGAAGTCGTTTCGCGCATACACATGAATGGCCTCACCTTTTTTTGCTTCATAATAAGTTATTATTTAAAGTAGTAATGATGATAGTGTATGGGTGTGTGAAGGGGAGGGTGAGCGACGCGAGGCCTAAATCTTCGATGCATCACTTGTCGCTCCCTTAAATTCGCGATGCTTAAGTGTTTAAGCTCACTTCCCACAAATGGACACCACCTTAGCCGTCAGATTGACACAACGGTTCCGATCACCATATGCATTAGGGCATATAAATAGGTGGTCCCTCTATTTTCTTCAACACTTCCACCGTCTGAGAGATTCTGAAACCCTATGCCAAAAACCCATTCATTCTTTAGAACCAGATATATTTTCCCTCGCTTGGTGTCACTTTTTCTCTTCTTTCTTCTACTTATCCCATCTTTTTGGTTTCATTAAGAGTTTTGCTGTGCCATTTGTTAGTTTGGTCTTGTATTGTCCCGCTCCATAATTTCAGGAGACGTCTTGGAGGTTACATGTTCCTATTCGACACTCGTTTCTCACGGTCATTTTGCTGTGGTAAGTTGCCATCCCTTCATTCGATTCTTTTCCTTTATCATTGCTTTTCGTATTTTATTCAAATTTTTATCATGTTTGAGGGTTGAGGGAGGTGCGTAGATTGGATAAACCGTGTCGATGTGTCGAATGAAGCTACCGACTCTTGTATAGACTCAGGGGCCTATCTTGGTCCGAGTGAAGATGTTGTTAAACTATGGTGGGCTGACGGATATCCTTCCTCATTGTCCAAAGATGACTTGGGTATGATTTATAGGGTTTACCTTATTCTAGACAACGTCTAGCTATGGCTGCCTAAGGCGAGCGAGAAGGTAAGTGTCACCTGGTATGGGAGGATTGGATTATATTTGACCTCGCTAGACTATAAATTGAGGCTTCCTTTACATCCTTTCCTTAATGAGGGGCTCTCTACGATGGGTATCGCTCTAGCCCAACTCCAACCTAACTCATGGAGGACTCTGGTTAGTTGTTAGGTGCTCTAGAGGTTACATCTAGGTGAGGACCTTACATTGGACAAGCTTGACTTTATGTTTCAATTGAAGCTCTTCCTAAGAGTAAGGTCGAATGGGCGTATTCTCGTGGCCCAGGCTGGTACAATAGCACTAGCCGTTGGAGGGGTGAAAGGGATCGTGAGTGAAATCCCATCCTGGTATAAAGATTGGAAGGACAGTTGGTTCGTGGTTTCTACGTTCTTGGACGGCCTTTATGGGGATTCGTAGCTCGTACACCCGGTCCCTTAGATCTTGGAACCGTAGGTGAACTCGCGCTTCTGGAAGGGAGAATATCTGCTTATTTTTGCTTTGGTCGTTAATATATATTGTTCCTGTGATTAAGAGGAGGTCGAAAGAACTTCTTGTCTATCTCCAATCCTGAATTTCTTACCTAGCCGAGCTTTCTGTTGAGGCTCGTGCTCTTAACGTTCTTATCAGACTTGATTTTTTTTCAAAGAGACTTGTATTTAGATCCTCTGAAGGACGTTATGACTGACCTTCATGTCAAAGACTGTTTGGAGGATTCTAGCTTGGGGAGTTCAAGTTCTAAAACGGCCACAGATTCTCTTAATCGTATGAGTCTGATCCTTAGTCGTTCTCCTGCTTTTTTGTTACTATTATCATTTTATCTTTTGTAACGTGATTACATCTATGTAGGAATGGCCGGAGATGATCCTTCTCTTCAGGAGCAGAGGATAGATCTTGATGCCTACAAGGTTCAGAAAATGGAGGAGCTCCGAGCCAGGAAATTGGAGCGGGTGAAAGGGAAGACGGTTCCTACTGTGCCTCATCTTTCCGTTCCTCAGCCTAAGGCGTTGAGAATGTTACCACCAGCTCCACCTCCTTACAAGTCCATTGGGAATTTCACGAACAAGAATATCCCTCCTTCTTTAGGGCAGGGTCCGTCGCAGACCAGCAACGCCCATGGTAGGGGTGTTCACCGTTCAGATCACTCACTTTTTGGTTAAAAATCAAACCAAATTGAAATTTTGGTTTGGCAATAATATCGAACCGAACTGAATTGTCCATGACAAGAGAACCAAACCAAACCAAACCGTTGGATTTAGTTCTTGGTTCGTTATTATTAATTTAAAAATAATTCTCAAATAATACAATTGAAAAATAATAAATATCAAAATTTTACTTTCTGTTCAGCTCGGTTCGGTTTGATATAAAATTATAGATAATAAAATAGGAATTTAAAGTTTCAGTTCGAAAACCATCAAATTTCAAATTGAATCGAAATTTCAATTCTCTAATTTTTCCGAATTGAATGAACATACCATTTTCATTTCGGTTTGGTATATAAATGTTCAGCCCTAGCCCGTGGGGCTTCCAATAGCCTTTCTCGGTCACCTCAACTTCTTGTTCTGCCTCAAAAGGTGATCTTTCAGGAGTCTAAGATGTCTTCTCCTTAGGCTTAAGGTTCCATTGCGTCAGACTCTAACTAGTATAGGTCTCATGCTGGCTAGAAGCGCAAGGTCCCGATGTCTTCAAAATGAAGTAGCTAGGGTATTGGACTGGTGGTCCAAGCACGTCAATCATGATAGGGGAATCAGTCTTCTCGAGGGGTCTGGGGTGCGGCTTTCTGATGGCTTCATAGGCACACCCTTGACATAAGTACCAAATCTTGTTTAACGCTTCATTCCTCTGCCTCATCTAATTCTTAACCTGATTTCTTTTTCTTTTTGTAGATCATAACCTTTAATGCAGCAATGCTGGCACATCTTTACTATTGTGAGGACCAAGTACTAGAGGTTTCCTGTACATCCTCTATGGTGGAGGTTGCGAACAATTGTCTTAGAGTTGAAGTCTACTTTCCAGCTTTGTTTTAGGTAACACATTTTATGTTCTTTACTTTAATAGAAATTTATTTTCGCTTCCGTTACTCGACAAAGCTGGATATCTTTTTTCATTTTAAGAATAAAAGTCATACTTTTTTGTTTACTTCTAAAATTGTTGGCAATTATTTTTACTCTAAAGACTTTATAAATTATCTTTGTATGTCATGATTTATCTTTTGGTATTAATAAAAATCTTGTTATCATTGTTGTGACATAAGCATTTGGGCCATACCTTAAAAGAAAAAGTTGAAAGATTAGTTAAAGTCAAGATTCTTCATTTTCTAGATCTAAATGATTTGGGAACTTGGGCGGACTATGCAAAATCGGGTATGTTTTTATTATAAATATTCTTTTGTGATATTTGTCAAATCTTGAGCATGATTTTGGGTTAAAGCCATGAAGTTCATGAGACATCTGTAGAGGGTCTAGACTTTTATACTTGTATATATAAGCAAGTTGATAATCTTCAAATAATTAGATATTCAGATTCTGATTTTGGTAGATGTACAGATGACATAAAGTCCAATTCATCATACATTTTCACTTTGAGGAGCTATTTCATGGAAAAATATCTCTTAGTCAGAGTTCTTATAAAAAAGGAGATTTTATGATAGAAAATATAAAGACGGAGTCAATGTTAGCAGATCCCCTAATCAAAAGTACAAGGTCCATGGTGTTTAAACACCATGTTGAGAATAAAAGGATCATGGAGTCTTTTGTTTGTTTGAGTTGATGAGAGTCTGATATGCTATTTTGAATTGTTTCAAGATTGACTTTGTTATTAAACAATTTTGTTATTAGTCTACATGTTTGATTAATAATCTAACACATATGATGATCATCATTATATTAGTAGTTTTATGATGTCTTCATTGATGTTATATTTATTCTCGAGATGCAAAAACCGAAAGCGTAAGACTCGTTAAAGTCATGTTATTTCACTTGCCAGGCATAAAGGTTATATGAGATTATAAAATCTCATTTAGCTCGGCATAAAGGTTATGTGAATTTGTTGATTATATTAGCTCGTTGGAGCTATAAGTTTCACTTGCTTATTTGTTAAGCATAAAGGTACGTACATGTGAAATTGATGACTGATACAGAAGTGGTGATTATATATGATCAGATGAGGAACACCATTCCTTATTAAAGTACTAGACTTGTAATCCATGTTGAATTGATTGACAATATCCGTGATGGTGGATGTCAATGAGAAAGACCTAATTATTACCATAGTCTGATATTAAAAGTTGAATTGGCCCGGATTGGTTTGGATGCTATCAAATAACTATTATTTTAAATTGTTGCCACATAAAGTATTTTTCATGTTATCAACCTGAGAGTTGTTTCAAAATAATTAAATTATTTTATTTTAATACAATTAATGTAGCCCAAGTGGGAGAATTTTGAAAAATCTTAATGCGGGCTTCCATTAATGTTTTATTGGATTTGATAAAAATGAGATGATGGATGGTTCTTGATCTGTTACGGCCCAATTGAATATTTGATCTCTTACATTGGGCTTGACATCTCGTCTTAAGTAGTTTAGCTTGGCAGAATAATATAGTCTATAAATTTTGCAAAAACCCTGTGATGAGAGGACTCAATAGAACTTAAGGGTCAGCTAAATTCATTCTCTAAGCTCTACATAACGTCTAAAGATGTTTTACTTGCTCCATCACAGATTGTCATTGGGAATTGGAGTTTATTGTCAGTAAGGATTATAGTCAAAGAACAAAATTATTACACAATAATTTACCTTTACTCTTATTTTGTTAGTTACTTTTAATTAGATATTTTAGTTAGTTTGATTTATTTATTCACTTTTAATAAATTTATAATGTACTTAGAAAATCAAAGAAAGATAAAACTCAGAAAGGAATCAAAGAGGTAAA
Source organism: Datisca glomerata (assembly GCA_003255025.1). NCBI lineage: Eukaryota > Viridiplantae > Streptophyta > Magnoliopsida > Cucurbitales > Datiscaceae > Datisca > Datisca glomerata. Next base: position 147,275 of record QANY01008539.1, read on the forward strand.
AAAGTAATAAAAAATCTAGAAAAAGGAATGGAGTTAGATTTTGTCACCGTACCCCATCCAGCGCGTGCTACACCGGAGTGTAATTTCAGACCGCCGAATCATCATCAGACGGTGACGAGAACGTACGTGTCCATCACTTGCGCCACAAGCATATGAGATATTATTGTGTTGAAAAAAGTCGTTTTCCTAGAATATTGTTCAGGTGCTACGATACCGGAACTGTCCAAGCGTCAAGGCCACCTAATAATTTGGCGCCACGTGTTCTTTTATTCCTATACCCAATCCTTAGCTGCCACCTGTTAAATACTTCATACCCGAATTCTTTCTAATTTCCTACACCCAATGCCTGAGCCGCCCCTGTTTAATAGTTTTTTTACGAAAGAGAGAAATATTATTAAGAATTAAACAAAGTCACGGTAGTTTAAAACCGCTAGATGAACAAAACAAATCTCTATCACCAAGTAAAGAAATAATAAGGGGAATCTGTGACGTTGTTAAACATATAGTTCTGATCTATACTTACAAATTCTTATAAATTCACTTAATGGTACAAGAATTAAAAGAATTGATACAGTTTCTAACATGAATAATAGAGTTTGATATGTCCCAAGATGAAGAAGTAAGGTCATTCAAACACTCAATAACAATTTTTGAATCACTCTCAGGAATGAGATTGCTCCGACCGTTGCTTGAAGCCATTTTGAGACCTTCAACAGCACGCAATTCTGCATGGACAACATTTCTACAATAGATCTTCTACCCCAGAATGTCAATTACTTTTCTAGAGGAGTCCCTTGCAATAATACCCCATTGATGCAGAAGGAGGACAAGGAATAAAGGCAGCATCAAGATTCAATTTGATGAAACCCACAGGCGGGGGAAGCCAGACATTCCTGCAGGAAAAAGAGGAGAAGGCAGAAGGAACAACAGGGAAAGTTTGCTTCTGTTATGTACTAAGAGTTTATGAGCAATAGAAAAATTATGAGCTCCAGATCTAGGATTATGGCCAACAATACTACTAATGTTAAAAGAAAAAGGATGAGAACTAGGTAAGACACCAAAATTACGATTAGTGCCAATATCTAAAGAAAAAACTGCATAACCATGATGAGAAGAAACAGATTCAAAAGTAGCAGGAGGAAAAGCATTATTATGATCTAAGTTGGCACTAGCAGCAACAACATTATCCCCAAAAAATAGAGCAGATATTATGAGAGAGATAGAATCAGAAACAACAGAATGAAAAGAAGCTTTCTTTTGCATTGCATTAATATGAAAAACAGAGGTTCTAGGATTAGCATTACATAAATTAATATCAGGATGATTAGAGTGAGAGATGGAGTTCAAAAAATGTGCTATCAGAGTGCAAAGCATCCAGAAAGATCAAATCTGTCACAGTATAAGAGGGATTGGGTGTAGATGAAAGCAACACGAGAGAAATCAATAGGATTCATAGTATCCAAGAAAGGATTAATAAAACCATTAGCACTGCAGTAGTTATTAAAATAAGAATAGGCCTTAGATAATACAAAATGAGGATTAACAGGTCTCCCCTAAAAAACAAAACAATTTCTTTCCTTCCAGATAAACTAGCAAAGACAACAGAGAAAAGTAAGCCATAAGCTTACCTCCATTAGGCTGAGCAAACAACTCTGAAAATCTAACATGTAGCCATTCAAAAAGACTGTGACCGCAGGGAACAAAAACTTTCAAATTCAAAGGAGACAGAAACCATGTAGCTTTAACCCAATCACATCAAAAACTAAGTGTTCAATAGACTCATCATTCTTCTCACAAATAGGACAAGAGGTATTGAATATAGTTTTTCTATACTTCAGATTACTCCTAGTAGGCAAGTAATTTAAAATAGATCTCCAAATAAAAAGTTTAATTTTTTTAGGGTTTTTTAAACTTCTAGAATAATTTCCAAAAAATAGAACTAATTTCATGAGATGAAGATGCATGATAACCAAGATTGGAAAGCTTTTTCTAAGATTGACATTCTGATCAAAGGCATTACAGTATTTATCAATGCACAATTTTAAGATTTAAACAAGATCTAGAATTTACTTCACAGAAAAAGTGACAGTCATCAGCAAAGAGAAGATGATAGATAAAAATATTAACACATCTAGAAAGAGATTCAACAACCATAATGAAAAGGTAGGGAGATAAATGGTCTCCCTGTCTAAGACCTCTTTGAGGCTTAAAAGAAACACAAGGGTTACCATTAATAAGAATTCTNGATAAAAATATTAACACATCTAGAAAGAGATTCAACAACCATAATGAAAAGGTAGGGAGATAAATGGTCTCCCTGTCTAAGACCTCTTCGAGACTTAAAAGAAACACAAGGGTTACCATTAATAAGAATTCTGTAATTTAAAATAGATCTCCAAATAAAAAGTTTAAATTTTTTAGGGATTTTTAAACTTCTAGAATAATTTCCAAAAAATAGAACTAACCTCATGAGATGAAGATGCATGATAACGAAGATTGGATGCTTTTTCTAAGATTGACATTCTGACAAAGGCATTACAGTATTTATCAATGCACAATTTTAAGATTTAAACAAGATCTAGAATTTACTTTACAGAAAAAGAGAAATCAATAGGATTCATAGTATCCAAGAAAGGATTAATAAAACCATTAGCACTGCAGTAGTTATTAAAATAAGAATAGGCCTTAGATAATACAAAATGAGGATTAACAGGTCTCCCCTAAAAAACAAAACAATTTCTTTCCTTCCAGATAAACTAGCAAAGACAACAGAGAAAAGTAAGCCATAAGCTTACCTCCATTAGGCTGAGCAAACAACTCTGAAAATCTAACATGTAGCCATTCAAAAAGACTGTGACCGCAGGGAACAAAAACTTTCAAATTCAAAGGAGACAGAAACCATGTAGCTTTAACCCAATCACATCAAAAACTAAGTGTTCAATAGACTCATCATTCTTCTCACAAATGGGACAAGAGGTATTGAATATAGTTTTTCTATACTTCAGATTACTCCTAGTAGGCAAGTAATTTAAAATAGATCTCCAAATAAAAAGTTTAATTTTTTAGGGTTTTTTAAACTTCTAGAATAATTTCCAAAAAATAGAACTAATCTCATGAGATGAAGATGCATGATAACCAAGATTGGAAAGATTTTTCTAAGATTGACATTCTGACCAAAGGCATTACAGTAGTTATCAATGCACAATTTTAAGATTTAAACAAGATCTAGAATTTACTTCACAGAAAAAGTGACAGTCATCAGCAAAGAGAAGATGAGATATAAAAATATTAACACATCTAGAAAGAGATTCAACAACCATAATGAAAAGAAGACCTCTTTGAGGCTTAAAAGAAACACAAGGGTTACCATTAATAAGAATTCTATAATTTAAAATAGATCTCCAAATAAAAAGTTTAATTTTTTTAGGGTTTTTTAAACTTCTAGAATAATTTCCAAAAAATAGAACTAATCTCATGAGATGAAGATGCNATAGACTCATCATTCTTCTCACAAATAGGACAAGAGGCATTGAATATAGTTTTTCTATACTTCAGATTACTCCTAATAGGCAAGTAATTTAAAATAGATCTCCAAATAAAAAGTTTGATTTTTTAGGGTTTTTTAAACTTCTAGAATAATTTCCAAAAAAAAAAACTAATCTCATGAGATGAAGATGCATGATAACCAAGATTGGAAAGCTTTTTCTAAGATTGACATTCTGACCAAAGGCATTACAGTATTTATCAATGCACAATTTTAAGATTTAAACGAGATCTAGAATTTACTTCACAGAAAAAGAGACAGTCATCAGCAAAGAGAAGATGAGAGATAAAAATATTAACACATCTAGAAAGAGATTCAACAACCATAATGAAAAGGTAGGAAGATAAATGGTCTCCCTGTGTAAGACCTCTTTGAGGCTTAAAAGAAACACAAGGGTTACCATTAATAAGAATTCTGTAATTTAAAATAGATTTCCAAATAAAAAGTTTAATTTTTTTAGGGATTTTTAAACTTCTAGAATAATTTTCAAAAAATAGAACTAACCTCATGAGATGAAGATGCATGATAACGAAGATTGGAAGCTTTTCATCAATGAAAATGTGATAACCAGTCTTAACGCTAAACCTACCATTCTTACATTGAGGCCATATAAGTTTGTCATTGAATAAAGAATTAGAAAGCTCAATAGAAAGGATGCTACTAGCAATCCATGGTGGAAACAATTGAGAGATGAAGCTAGTATTCCAATAAAAGCCATTATTAATAATGAGATCAGATACATAATGTGTGAGAAAAAAAGGACTAACAAATGGGCAATTAGGAACCCAATAGTAATTCTAAACATTAATGTTAAGCCCATTACCCACTCTCAAGATGGAATGCTTAAGAACGACATCCTTACCATGACAAATACTTTTCCACACGTAAGAACTATTCTGAACACATTTAGCATTTAAGAAGCTAGAATTAGGGAAATAAAAGCCTTTAAAAATCCTAAACCAAAGGCTATCACTGTTTTCATTAATATTCCAATCCTACTTTGCTAACAATGTAGTATTGAAAGCCTCCAAGTCCCTGAAGTCAAGACCACTGGTAAATGTACTCTTGCAAAGTTTCAATTGAGAACACCATTTAAGTCCAATTTTATCACTATCTTTAGCCCACCAACAAGCAAAAATAGAAGATTGGAGTTTAATAAAAATAGATTTAGGCAATTTAAAAATATGCATGGCATAAGATGGTAAAGTTTGTGCAATAGCCTTGAGGAGAACCTCTTTGCCTCCAAGAGATAACAGATTGGACCTCTAGCTAGTGACCCTACTATCCATTCTCTCAAGACTAGCATAAAGAGAGGATTTAGAAGAGCTCCAACTAGTAGGCGACTCTAAATAGTGATCTTGACTAGAACTAATAGGAATGTTTAAAAAATTAGCAAGAGAAGCTTGTTTGTGAGTAAAAGTGTTTCTACTCAATCAAAGACAACTTTTTCTAAGATTGACATTCTGACCAAAGGCATTATAGTATTTATCAATGCACAATTTTAAGATTTAAACAAGATCTAGAATTTACTTCACAGAAAAAGAGGCAGTCATCAGCAAAGAGAATATGAGAGATACGGGACAAGTTCTTTTCATGATAATACTATCTATCAATCCATTAGAAATAAAAATATTAACATATCTAGAAAGAGATTCAACAACCATAATGAAAAGGTAAGGAGATAAAGGGTCTCCCTGTCTAAGACCTCTTTGACGCTTAAAAGAAACACAATGGTTACCATTAATAAGAATTCTGTAATTTAAAATAGATCTCCAAATAAAAAGTTTAATTTATTAGGGATTTTTAAACTTCTAGAATAATTCCCAAAAAAATAGAACTAACCTCATGAGATGAAGATGCATGATAACCAATATTGGAAAGCTTTTCATAAGTGACAATGTGATAACCAATCTTAACGCTAAACCTACCATTCTTGTAGTGAGGCAATATCAGTTTGTCATTGAATAAAGAATCAGAAAGCTTAATAGAAAGGATGCTACTAGCAATCCATGGTGGAAACAATTGATAGATGAAGCTAGTATTCCAATAAAAGCCATTATTAATAATGATATCAGATACGTAATTCACATTATGAGAAAAGAACGGACTAACAAATGAGCAATTAGGAACCCAATAGTCATTCTAAACATTAATGTCAAGGCCATTACCCACTCTCAAGATGGAATGCTTAAGAAAGACATCCTTACCATGACAAATACTTTTCCACACCTAAGAACTACTCTTAACACATTTAGCATTTAAGAAGCTAGAATTAGGGAAATAAAAGCCTTTTGCTAACAATGTAGTATTGAAAGCCTCCAAGTCCCTGAACTCACGACCATCGTTAAATTTACTCTTGCAAAGTTTCAATTGAGAACACTATTTAAATCGTTAGCCCACCAACAAGTAGAAATAGAAGATTGGAGTTTAATAAAAATAGATTTAGGCAACTTAAAAACATGCATGGCATAAGATGGTAAAGTTTGTGCAACGGCCTTGGGGAGAACCTATTTGCCTCCAAGAGATAACAAATTGGACCTCTAGCTAGAGACCCTACTATCCATTCTCTCAAGAATAGCATAAAGAGAGGATTTAGAAGAGCTCCAATTAGTAGGCAACTCTAAATAGTGATCTTGAATAGAACTAATTGGAATGTTTAAAAAATTAGCAAGAGAAGCTTGTTTGTGAGCAGAAGTGTTTCTACTAAATCAAAGACAGCTTTTTGTAAGATTGACATTCTGGCCAAAGGCATTACAGTATTTATCAATGCACAATTTTAAGATTTAAACAAGATCTAGAATTTACTTCACAGAAATAGAGGCAGTTATCTGCAAAGAGAAGATGAGAGATACATGATAAGTTTGTTTCATGATAATAGGATCAATCAATCCATTAGAAATAAAAATATTAACATATCTAGAAAAAGATTCAACAACCTTAATGAAAAGGTAGGGAGATAAAGGGTCTCCCTGTCTAAGACCTCTTTGAGGCTTAAAAAAAACACAAGTGTTACCATTAATAAGAATTCTTTAATTTACAGTGGAAACACAAAGCATAATCTAGCCAACCATAGAATGATGAAAACCTAATTTAGGAAGTAAATTCTTGAGAAAAGTCCAATAAACTCTATCAAAGGCCTTAGTCATATCAGTTTTCATGGCAAGAGCACATTGTCTACCGCTTCTCTTTTTTTTTTTTTAATGTGATAGTAATAAGCCTAAAATCACTAGGAGTTTCAGGCTACTCTACTTTTGGAATAAGAGAAATAAATGTCTCATTAACAGAATTGGGTGAGCAGTGTCTGCCAAAAAAATCTAAGGCTGCTTTCTAAAGATCATTACCAATTAAATCCCAATTCTTGTGATAGAAATGAAAAGACATACCTCAGGCTCGAGGACTTTGTCCCCACCAAGAGAAAAAATAACATTTTAGACTTCATCAAATGAAGTTAATATGGCTAAGGACCCAATCTTCATTAGTGATAAGGCCTTTGAAATAGATGGTATTAAAATGATCAAGCATAATATTAACTAAACTAACATCATCATAACCCAGTTACCCATATTATTCTTAAGACCTCTAATTCTATTTCTAGCTCTTCTTTAAAGGACATAGGAATGAAAAAACAGTGTTTTTATCTCCAAATTTAAGCCAGTGATTCTTTGCCCTAATACTCCAATAAGTCTATTCTTTTTTCCATAAATTGCCTAAGTCAACCTTAATGACAGCTTTCTTATATTTCTGGCTATCAACATCATCACTGAGGTTCAAAATCTCCTATTTGAGAAGATTAATCTCCTTCCTAGAATTATTATTCTTATTCTTAAGCCAACTTTTGATATCTTGCTTACAAGTTTTAATTTTTGCAATAAAGTTAACCATACCACCAGATCTACTAGCAAAACATGCAGCCCTTAGAAACAACATCAAGAAAGTCATTTCATAATGCCACTTAGGTTCATATTTAAAAGATCTTTTAGAGGAAACATGCATTAGGCTTATCAAAGTAAAGAATCAACATGTTATGATCACAACCAATTTCAGGAGGGATGATAACTTCAATATTTAGAAACTTATGGAGCATAGCATCATTAGTGAGAATTCTATCAAGTCTTTCTTGAATGAAATTACTATTATCCCTATTATTTCTCCAAATAAGGAAACAACCCGTAGCATAAAGATCCATAACATTACACCTATTAAAAAAATCTCTAAGCGTACCGACCTTATTATATAATCAACATGTCTCCCACCATATTTCTCAGGATGGTGCACCTTATTATAATCACTCTTTTATCTAAGGCAGGGAAGGAAAGGGCCAGAATTAGAGTAGCAATATGATCTAAGTCTTTTCATCTATCAACCTCAATTCTACTGCCATAGATAAAAGAACATCTACCAATATCATATATAGTCATATCAATAGTATTTCTAGAGCTAGAAATACAAGCGACATTTTTTTGGTAAGCAAGATATATATTAGAAACAAAACCCCGAGGCGGGGTAATTACAACCCAGGAGATTGATATGAACAAAAAAACATGTAATCTATTCACCCAGTCCTTCTCAAAATCTAAACCAGGGAATATAACCTCCACCCAATCTTTAAGAATACAAGTGAAAAAAAAGTAGACTTTACAAAAAGGATTCTCAATCCCTTAAAAACCCCTTATATTCCTTTCATACCAAATAACCCAAAAAAGAGCATGAATGAGAACCGCCCAAAAAGAACTATCTAACAAACCCCCATTGAGATGCTGCCAACCAGAAACCAAATTCTTGATAAAACTAGGTATTGTCCATTTGATGGAAAGACTATCCAGCAACTTCCCTCAAAGCTCCCAAAAGAACGGACAGTGAATAAAAACATGAAAATTTGACTCTTCTGCCTTCTTGCACAAAACACATCTATTTGGAGTACTCAAACCTCTCATCTGTAAGTTGTCAATAGTTAAGTTAGCGTTTAAAACAGAGCTCCACAAGAGGAAAGAAAATTTGGGAGGGGGGCTTTCGATTTCCAAATACTCTTCCATGGAAAAGATTCTTTTCCTTTGCCATTGGAGTCTAGCAGCGTATAATAACTCTTCACCGAGAATGAAGAGTTTCCTAATTTCAGCCAACCGACTGAGTGCTCCTCCCCTCTCACTACGTGATGATCATAAATAATATTATAAAGTCCCTGCAGCTCCTGCAATTCCCAGTCGTTTGCATTTCTCATGGGGCGTATATTCCAGCAAGTATCCCTGTTAGAGCACTCCAAATAATCTCCCACCATGGCAGATTTATTCCTAGCCATGCTAAAGATGGTTTTATGAGAGGTAGCCAAATGGATGTTGGAGCACTAGGTGTCGAGCCAAAAGCGCATCCTTAGGCCGTCACCCACTTTGAAGAATATATGTTTAGAGAACGAGTCCCAGCATCTACTGATGCTTCGTTATAAAAGAGAAGCGTGTTTGACGGCTGTAGAAGAAGGGAACCAGCTTCTTTGATTGTCATTCATCCTGGCCACTATTATCCTTCTCCAAAGGCTGTGATGTTATTGTGAAAACTGCCATAACCACTTCGCAAGAAGAGCATGATTGAATAATCTGATATTTCGGATGCCTAAACCCCCACGCTTCAAGGGCCGACAAACTTTATGCCAGGAGACAAGGTGAAACTTCCTTTCTTCACTAGACCCATTCCATAAGAAATCCCTCATAATTTTCTCCAAAGTAGAAGCCACAGAAACCATGATAGGGAAGCAAGACAGGAAATAAGTTGGCAGATTCGAAAATACGCTCCTCACAAGCGTAACACTACCCCATTTTGAAAGATAATGCGCTTTCCATGAAGCTAGCTTTGCATTAAATTACAAGAAACATTCAAATCAATAGTCTACACAAGAAGTCCACCAGATATATCAACAGGGTCAATAACAAAGGAGAAATTGAAATTGAGCTTTCTAGAGAGTACCTCAGCTTTTTTTCCTTTGCATTCTAGTTTCCATCAGTAAAATGAGATAGGCTTTATGGGCACAACATTCCTAAGAGCTTGGACTGTCAAGGGGTTCCCCAACCCTTGAAAGTTCCATATGATGAAGCTCATTACATGAAAAAACAGAGAAAAATGACATGCGGTAAATTTCTACTCTTACACGAAAACCAGAGAAAATAGAGAGAAATAAAAGAGAGAGAGAGAGAGAAATTATAAAAAAATCTATAAATGAAAGAAACCATAGGAAAATAGAGAAATACAGTTAAGGCAGAGACAGAGGGAATAAGAAATGGAAACAAAAGAGGAGGGGAGAGGGAAAAACATAAACTAATTCTCACGAAGAGTTAAAGCAAAGAGGGGAAATGGAAAAAAGACTGAAAAACAAATAGGGGAAAAATGAAATCGTAGCAACGACTAATTCTCTCGAAGGAGAAGAATTAGGAGTCGAAAAGCAAACAAGGCTTTCAAAGACGAGGGCTAAGCCCTAGAGAGTTTCTTGAAAACAAGTCATGGGCTTCTTGGACCTTCAAGTTTTGAAAATAATAGAAAGCAAACGACCACATGTTTCATACTTGATACCTGATTTCTTTCTAAAATTTTCTCAGCTGAATGAAATTTCTCTTAGGAGTGTGAAATCTCATATCTCTATATTCTTGATGAGTAGTAATTTACTTCTTGTTATACCATAATTGTTAAGAAAAATAACTTCATGAATGACCCGATCAAAACTCTTGGAGAGACGCCTAAATGTTGGGATCTTAGAGAAAATAAATTGATTTGAAAGAATATTTACTAGACCAAAAGAGAAGTCCCAACAACCATGTGCCAAGGGTGTTAAGTCCTCAGAGATGACCTCAGAAGATTACCGAGGCCTTAAAAAAAGAGTTCGAAATTATGCCGAGGTCCTCAAAGGGAAAAGACCTCAGCACTATGCCGAAGTCGTCCAAAGGAAAAGACCTTGACGCTACCCCGAGGTCCCTCTTACCAAAATAAGATTGGAAATTAGCCCGTGTGTTTGTGAGAAATCCGAGACATGTCACAGACGCCAATATAAAGGGACAGGTCTCGGTGAGTTGTAAATAAACACTTAATCGAGAGCTGAAATGACCCACTAGTAGAGTTCCATAGTAGTAAGGCCTTAGAACAACTAGCGATCTGAGATATGTCACTAGTAACACCTAAGTCTTAGTAGGAGAGAATGAGATAATATGGAACCAAGTTAACCTTATCGTGACGAATAAGGATTGGTTGGGGCATAAAAACCACCTATGACACAGTCTGTCGTTAGTCGCATTAATAACATCCTAACTAATAAGAATCCAACACGAATAGTATAGTACCAAATGTCTGGAATCAAGTACAAATTAGTCTGACCTCGGCATAATGTTTAAAGCAGAGGAGCTAATGGCTGAGCTCCAAATCACTACACCTTAGTACAATAGGCTGGACTAACTGGTGATGTCAGTCCTCATCAGATTGTACCCTTCAGGAGCCAATTGTTGAACTCCAACCAACTACACCTTAGTACGATAATGAGTTGGACTGACCAATGACGTCCGCCCTCATCAGATTATACCCTTCACGAACCAATGAGCTGAGACGGGAGACTAGAAGAACTCCAAAGTCATATCTCATTTGAGGAGCAGATAGGGACGAGATGCTATTGGAGGATTAGAGATATCGTACAATATTATCTACGCCCAATCAAACAAGCTCACATTATAAATAGGTGGGACATCATGGTGAAAGGTATGCAATCATCCTCCTTCAATACCTCTGACTTGATTATTCTTTTATGTTCTAATTTAATCTTCGGAGGGACAACAAGGGGACAACCCCCTTTTACTTAGTCACCTAGTTGCCTTCCCCCTTTTGCAGGTCTTGAAGGATAATACCCAAAGAAGAAGATTCCCCCTCTTTTTGCCTAAAATGTTTAATTAATTTCTTTATCAAGCCTCACCATCAGTTCATCATCTATTCATCCAAAATCTCCTTAAAACACTTCTACTATGAAATAAGTCAGCATAACTTTTTCTTTATAAATAGTCTTATGATCCAAAAAGAAAAGGGAGGAACGACGTGAGGTGGAGACATGCTGCTGTTTACATGTGCAATTTGACGACTTTGACAGTTCGACGACGTGACGAAAATCCAACATTTTTTTCAATCGGTTTTATCATATTTGATTCCATGCCTCCCATCATGTCTTTCTAATTTTCTCATACTAGGATTTAGAACAAAACCTTATTTGATTTGCTAGGTTCTTTTTATTAGAGTAATTCCCTATGTGTTCTTCAATGTTTATTAATCTAACTTCTTTTAGATAATTCAATTGATATTTCTTTCTTCATTAATCCTATGTAGTTTTATAGTTAGAAAATTATTTAATATTTCTATGTTTGAAACTTTAAGGATAACGTGTTATCTTTGATTCGTTATTTTTTTCATCGAATTAATACATGGAATGCTTGGGTACACAACTAATTGAAGCGAAGCAAATCCTGTATAAGATTTATTTAATTGGGCAGAATTATTCTATTTAAGTTTCTGAGGACTGCATTAAAAAATTAATTTAATCAGGGTTAATTTGATTCTTACACTAACTCTAAATTTAAAAAAGTTTTAATAATAAATTTTCTTAGTTTTTTATTATTATTTTACTATTATTATTATGTCCTATTTCATGGTTGTTTTTCTTTTATTTTAGGTTTTTCATACTTGAATGAGATGTTTGAGCTTTGTTAATTTTTCATAGTAGTTACTTGTTATAACAACACTGCCGAGGTTAATTTCTTGCCTTTTCTTTTCATTTATTTTTTTATTTTAATTTGTTTACTATTTCTGTTTTTGTTTTTATATTTTTATTTTAAAAATTAAAAATTTTGCATTCATAGTCATAGGTTTCTAATACATAATTTAGAACCAATAGATAGCTTGAGTGAGAGAGATTTTCATAGAACAAAAATGAAATATCATTCAAGTGTCAAATCAAGTAATTGTTAAGGATAATGTGTCAGTTAATGGCTGAAGAAGTAGGAAAAATACGAAAAAAACCATTTAGAGATTACTATAGTCCATTAGCGCTAGGAACTTTGAACTGAAAACCAAAGTCCTTAGTTGTCTCCCATCTTTTTACGATTAGATAATAAAGAGCCATACCACAATTTGAATGATTTCTAGGTTGTGTGTGAGACTTTTAAGATGAGATTTTCTCTCCAGATGTTATTGAGATTCATTTAAATCCATTCTCTTTGAAAAATAAAGCTAGATCATAGTTAAATACATTACCGGCATCAGGATATTGAACTTCTTTCATCGCCAAGCAGAGGGGGAATCACAAGGGTAAAAATAAAGCTAGATCATAATTTAGAACCAATAGGAGCTAGTGTGAATCTTTTACCATATTTGATTTATTTGCAACTTATGTTAGATGAGTTAAAACCAACTTCTATTACGTTAGAATTTGCTTATAGACTTGTGAATACACCACGTTGATTTTAGTAATATAGATATTGGACCAATGCATGATTCTAAGAAGCACATTCTTGTTATTACAAGATTGAAATTATGTAGTTATCCTTTGGCAACATGACAATTGAACTGAACATTTTCAATGTGACCAGACAACCACATGACAATGATAAAGTTGTAGATTTGTACATAATAAAATCATTAGATGAAAAATCATTTAATTTTTACCCTTGTGATGATCCTTTGGATGTGAGTTGAATCACTTTGATTTATCTTTTAATGGCAACAATGATATTCAAAAAGTGAATAATTTGCTTGATTCAACCCCTATAATGGATGCAAGCAAGTTGAGTGCAAAAATATTAAAATGCTTGCCTTCTAAGAAATGAAATTTAAAGAGATTAAGGAGAAGATTCTAGTTGGCAAAATTTGAGGAGATTAAAAATGACGCCTTTGAGCTAAAAAATGATTGTGGAGTTCTAAATGATAGTGAGGCAATCTTTTATCATTTGAGCCTTTCTAGCTTATCTATTCAAAATCTTTCTCATACTAACCCATTTTGAGCCATATAAAAAAGAAACATTCGATTTTTCTTCTTTATCCGTTTTCCCACACTTTGAGCCCTCACTTCATAATCTATTCCCTTTTATGTATGCAGAAGTAGAGATTAATAACTCTTAAAAAGTAGAAAACTAGAAGAAAATGAAGAAAGAAAAGCAGAAAAATGAGAAAACAAATCTTATCTTTAAAAAGAAGTGAATCACCTCTTTCAAAGTGAAAAAAAGAGAGAAAGTGAATTCTCTTTCAAAAATAAAAGAAAGTAAAAAGGGGTATGAAAATGTATCCACAAGCTTTGAAATCTCTATTTCTCTCATAGATATGTTTGATTAATCCATTTTATTCTTTTCTTCATTACCTTGTCCCGAGCCACATTATAACCCACAAAGACGTTGATTTTAGAAAACTATGGTGCGAAATAGATGCTAGTGATACGGGCTCTAGAGTGTAGAAATGGTTGAAAAAAACAGACAGCTATGTAAAATCTGTCAAAGGAAAAGAGGCGTTGGTGGATAAGTTTTTACTTTTGAGATAATATGACAGTTTTTAAATGTACTGTCATCAATATATTACCTATTATGACAGCTATTTCTTGGTCTGTTATAAAAAGCTCTCACGTTTTTAAGATGATAGGTAAAAATAGTTGTCATTGTTTCATAACATAATAATGACTTTATTGATATATTTCTATAAATTTTTTTATTTACAAAAATACCATGCCTTTTAACCCTAACTACTAATTTTAAAATCATTTCCTTCATTTTAGATTTGACGAAGATGACGGCGCCTCCTTAGAGATTAGGATTTCTCTCTACCTCTTTCTTTCACGTTTTCAGATCTGGAAGATATACTCTGTGTGTGTGTGTGTGTGTTTAGAATGAGAAGCCCTAGTCGCGCGATGAAGGTCATCGTCTTCAAGCCAGATGAAGAAAACATAACCGTGACAATGATTAAAGTTCTTCTAGTTCGAGCTAGAAGATGTCAGATATGAGATTTCAATGGTTAAGGAAAGCTCGAAGACGTTGTCTTCACGCGATTGAGGATAGGGCCTCCGCCAAAATTGATTCATGGGTCAACGATGGTTAGTGGTTGTGAAGTGTTGAAGTTTTTTTTAAAATTTTTACTTGGTCATAGCCGCTGAAAGATAATCTCTTGCATTATCTGATTCCACGATGGGTTTTCTTCCCTTTGTTGTTTCACTATCTTTGGGGTCTTGAGCCTATCCTCAATTCTACCATTCTTGATCGTCGCTCAAAACCATAGAATTTGATGCCTTGTTCGCTCTTTAGTGGTATTGTTCTTATTTTCTCTCTGTTATCAGTTGTCTTCTGCACTTACTTCACTCATTGTTTCAATTTATTTTATTTTATTGTCTTTAGAAATTCATATTGTTAGGAATAAATTGTAGAGTTTAAGTTTTTTTCAAATTCGTATAGAACATGTATGCAAAATAATGTGTCATAGGACAACCTCTAAACTGCTATTTTTTGGTTTAAGTATCAAAGTTTACTTTGATGCTTTAAGTCTCAAAGTGTTATTTTTTAGTAAATTATTCTAGATCAGCTTATGCATTGCTTCATATTTTAATTGATACATGTAACTGAAATTGATTTCCAATATGACAAGAAAAGACCCTCCCATTCAACTGCAAGGCATCAAAGACTCTACTAGAGCCTTTAATTTTATTAGTTTATTTGTCCCTGTAATAAGTCATCTTGTTCTTGTATAAAAAAATTGCCAATTAAAATTGTTACTACTAACTATATAGAGGTACAATTGTGTATTTAAGATGTTCTACTCCGTAAATTTGCTATGGAATGAAGAGAACAAATGTCACTTTTTGAGGTTTTTCACTCAACTCTTACTTTCTTTTACCATATAAGTTTTTATTGTTAAACATTACTGATAAAAAAATACAAAGTTAACAGATTTCTTATTTGTTCATTTCTCACACTTTTCTTACCTCACAAGTTGCTTTCTTTGGTGAAGAAGCAGAATCTTCCTACAATGACTATTGGTTTTGTAGTGTTTTCATTGCTTACTAAATGAATAGCAATTGTGCCTAATTGTTTCATTTTCTCCTTTCATACAACAAAACATATGTGTTCATTACATTCCTTTGTGAAATTTGCTTCATTTTTTTCTTTTTATTTTAGGACCAATAGTCCATTTGTGAGCGATTAGGAACTCAACACATTTTATATTCATGTACTTTTTGGGGCAACAGTCCCAGTTGGTTATGATTTCTCTAAAACATTTGATAGATATAATGTTTTGTATCTCATGTCTGCAGGCAATTACATCGTAGGATGGTTTTTTCCTGGAAGCTCCTGTAAGGTAGCAAAAAGCCTGCAGAAGATGGTCAATTTGTGTTCCTAGCTGCTAGAGGAGGGTAATTTCATTTTTCATTACTTTTAATTTTCTTCTATGTCATAGTTTTCTAACTGCTAAGACATGCTTTGCTTCAAATTTGATATATGTTCTGAATGCATGCATTTAAATCTATTATTGAATTTCAAAGCGCGATTGTCTGAGTATGTTGATGCTTATAAAGTTTATACATTAGTTGTGTTAGTTTTGGTAGAGATCTATGAATGATGATGCTTAATGGTATTGCAAAAGATTATACAAATCTAAAAAATATAATAAACTTAGAGCTTTTGTTAGTTTCATTCTACCAAAGTTTTTAAGTCCTCCAAGTTTGTAAGTAGCATGGATTACCTTATATGTTTACATTATAAAATTTGAGATATCACTGTTAAATCTTGCCGAGTTTCACTTGATTTGTGTTAAATCTTGTCCAACCCTTATCTCTTTGCTTGATTTCCCTCGAAGCTTTTCCCTTTGTTTTTAAGTTTTATTTTAGGGTTTTGAATCTTTTGATTTACGGACCTTAAGCTTCAGTACAGGAAGTGCCCTTGTGAAGTAGAACGCTTTGATGGTGTCAACTAATGTCTATTTTGAAGAACACTTTGATGGTATATTTCACTCAGTTACTTAAATTCTTTGTGAAATGAATCAATTCACTTTTTAGATCTTATAGTAGATCTGCTATATGCTTCCAATTCTAGCTGATTATGGTGGATCGACGACCGATACGAGTATGCTTTGTGTCTGCTAGTTTAAACATTGTAATTGTTTAGAGGTTGAAGTTTGAGTTGGATGTTGTTACTTGAAAGTGATCTGTTTTCTAGTTTGCTTTATTAAATGATGTATTTTCTCTATTGTTCTGATCGTTAATGGAAATGTACCAAAATGTGTCGCTACCTTTATGCTCTAGTTCTCTCTGTATTTTTGTCTCTATAACTCTGATAGCATTGTATGGAAGAAATTTTTCTTAATTTTTTATTTGAATATGACATGCGTTGTTGTTGGCTTAATGGGATCCATGCCTAGCATATGAATTATCTCTTGGTTGACTCTTGAAATTAAAAACTAAAAGCTTCTTTTTCCTGGAAGAAATGTCTTGAAATTTGTTTTCTCAATTGTGTGATCCTAAAATTAAATTATAGTTCATCAAGTAAAATCTATGATATAAGTAGAACAGTATAAAGTCTTAGATATTTTGTTGGTTGTGTATGTTTAAATTCCCATAAGCAGATGTAATCTACCGCTGTCTAGTGTTGTCAAGTAAATATATGGTATCTATATCCTAGATGCATAATTTATTCTCTAACTTCCATGTGTGTCAAGAGTGACTTAATTGCATTTAGAATGTTATTTTGTTGTAGCTATTTTACGCCAATCTGATTATGAAGTTCAATTTTATTCTACTATCTAATTCTTCTCCACTTTTTTGATACATTAGATAATTATTCAAGATGGATGGGAAGGTCAGTGGGTTAAATTTGACTGGAAGAAAGATGAGAACACAGGTGGGGAGTGGGCTAATGTTTTATTTTATCGATTTTACTTGCTAAGGGTATTGACTGGGCTAATGCTTTATGAAATAATATGAAGAATTAACTACTTGAAGTTATTGGCTTAATGCTAAGCATCCCTGTCATATGTTATCTCTTTCAGCTATCCAAATAAGTGAAGATTACAGGTTCTATACTATTTTGACTGAGTTCCCTCAATTCAGTAACAAAGATAATACACTTGTCTTCCAATTTTTCGTGAAACATGAACACAAGCTTGACTGTGGGGGTGGCTACATGAAGTTGCTTAGTGGTGAAGTTGATCAGAAGAAATTAGGTGCGGATATCCCATACAGGTACATGACGAACCTTGTACAAAATAACTTTTTAATGTGACTTGAATTGTTTCCGACCATTATTGATTTGACTTGTGAAAAATTGTTTTCCTTTATTCAACTTTGCTTGTTGTTTTCAACTGTGCAAGTTAGAATTTTGTCTCTCTTTGTATTAAAATTGGTTGCTTTGTTGCTCTCTTTAGCTCATTTAATGTATATAAAAAAATATTGTGGGAAGGTAATTTAATGAAGAAAACTATCATGGTAAGGCATTCCCGTCATCTAATTACTTTTGCGGTACTTTTGATGACGGAGATTCTCCGTCATCCAAGTGCTTTTGATGGCAGCTATGATGACGGGGATTCCCCGTCATCTAATTGGTTTTCGCGGCATTCTATGTATGATAGTTTTTGTTAAAAAGAGTAAAAATGACAATCCGATAGATGACATGCGGTCAACCATCATTATAGGATTATAATGACAGTTTTTCACCATCATCTAAGGCCAAAATTATAGTAGTGTTGACTCAGTCTAAGTTTTGGACATTTTTCTTTCATTGTGTGAGTGTGTGAGATTTCTTATATTTTTTTACTAAATTGCTATGCTTTTTTAGCGTTTGAAAATTTTGCGGTGAAATCTCATTGCGAATAAGATCTCTTGCCTATATTATGTGAGATTTGGGGTATGTCATGTTTTTCTTTAGAGAGACTTGATCAGTTTGACTTTGATAGTCGATCGTATTTACATAATTTTACTTTGCTGAATATGTGAATTAATGGATTTAGGAGTAATGATTTTCTAAGCCATATATAATGCACATATTCTTATTTGATTGTTATTATTAATTTGGTGGAGAAAGTGAATGCAAAATACTTTAAAAAGAAAAATAGAGTCGTGTCTTTCTTTTAATTAGTTATATTTCAGGTTGTTCTTGATGTTTGTGCTTTCCATCGATGAAAACCCTTACGAGATTGTAACTCATCCACTAGGGTCACCTAAGAGTTTAAAGACTTGTTACATACACTAAATGCAATCACGATAGTCTGTAAAATGGTTTAGTTAAGTTGTTTTAGTTTAAGTTTTTTATTTAATTTTGCTAAAGGACTAACAAAATCGAGGTCTCGGGATATTAGAGGAACATAATTTGCATACAATCATTTACCTTTAATCTTATTTTATTAGTTACTTTTAATTATATATTTAGTAATTTATTTATTTACGTTTTATTTTTTTATAATATAGATGGAGAAAGATCAAAAGAATGATAAAAGTCCAAAAGGAAGCAAAAAGGTTAACATTGTAATAAAAGAAAGCTGAAAGGAAAGGAGTAGTACAATTCAGCATCGTACCCTGTCTAGAATGCATTACACCCTAGTATAATTCCAAACTGATAGATCTTCATCGACGGTGACGAGAACGACAATGTCCATCACTTGCGAGACAAGCGCGTGAAAAATAATTGTATTGGAAAAAGTTATTTCCCAAGAATTTTGTTCCGGCGCTTCTTGCATACTCAGGACTTCGTTCCACTGTCAGAATCACCGAGTAATTTGTCGCCATGTGTTCTTATATTTCCTACATCCAATGCCGAGCTGCCACCTGTTAAATTCTTGAAAGACAAATTCTTTCTGAACTTTTCATGGCTGAAGTGGTTTTCTCTCAGCACTCAGGAGTGTGAAGTTTCACATCACATCTGCCTATTCTTGTTGGTAGAAGTTTACTTATACTAGGAAACAAGGGTTTTTATCATATATGATTCCCTATCTTCATGCTAGAGTTGATGATAAAACCTTATTTGATTTAGTAGTTTTCTTTTTATTAGATTAATTCCATTTCCGTTTCTCAATTTCTATGAATCTAAATTAATATTTCTTTCATCATTAATGTCAATTCTTTTTTATTGTTAGAGAATTATTATTATTTATCGATGCTAAAAATTATAAAGATTATCGTGTTATCTTTGATTCATTTTATTCTTTTCATGGAATAGACACAATACTTGGGTGGACAACTAATTAAAGTAAAGCAGACGCTATCTTAATTGTTACACTTTGCAATAGGCTCTTTTATTGTTGTTTCTAAATATATTGTATATCTATATAAATATTTAGTGTTGAAAATACATATTTGGCACATGTAAATGTTTAATTTACTCAAAGTAGATAATTAAGTATTAACAGATGGTATTAAATATTTTTGTTTCCATTTTACTTTTTAACGACAATTAACAGTTTAGAAAATAAAATGTTATGTTTTTTTGTCATTTACGCGAATAGTTAGTATAATTCTAATGATGGAATTGTTTGACGATAAAAGATTGTAATATTTTCACAAATAATTAGTTTTAATTGATGTAAATAGTTAGTATTTTTATCAAAATATAAAATTATTTTAGTCTTATTTATGTAAATAATTATTATGATTGATGAATTGTTTGAATAATAAATTTATTATTACTCTAACATGAACAACTAAGAAGCACAAACAAGTTTAATAATAAATTAACATAGTTCTTTATGAATGTAAATATTTATTAGTGAAAATATTCTACAGATTGGGTTCCTAGACCCTGGCTCCTCCCGTTGCTCCAGTGGTTGTCGTCCCATTGGCTCGGGTTCCTAGACCATTGGGGCCACGAGGTCGTTGTCGAGGTTACATCTGCTGGGGGCCAGTCCCGTCGTTGCCATCTGTCTTCAAGGTTGGTGATAAACCTGAAGGCAGATAGGTCTGGCTCCCGATCACATGGGTTATCCCACTCTACTCCAACTCCCCTGAAGGAGCTCATCCACAACACGAGCCCACAGGAGTTGACCAAATTTGATCCCCAATCCTGAGCTTGAAATGAAGTGGTGAGGCTGATGGACCGGTAGTTCAAACATGCGAGCACCGAGAATATGCATTGCCTTCTAGAGCAAGTGGGGCCCCCGAGAATATCCTTGGACATTAGCATTGATTCTTTGTATAAGTCGCTGGCTTCATGATAATATCCCATTTTTTACACATTCTTTTGCAAGTCTTAATGTACAACTCAGCCATGCTGGGTCACCTCAGGCACTGGGTGGACCAGGTGATGGCGGCCATTCAGGCCCTGTTTGAGGTTAAGTATAAGCTTAAGGAAGAAGCCAAGAAGATGGGCACTCCGTCCCGCGTTTATCATAAGTCCATCTAGGGGGTTGAGGGCCTGAGTAGTGCTCTGTGCAAAGTTTGCTGAGCTGCAGGAATAGCTAGCTCAGGCTAAGGATGAGCTCCTTCAATGTAAAAACTCCTGCAAGGATATGGACCTCTAACTCCTTGATCACAATAAGGTCATAATGAACCTTCATTGTCAAGAGAAGATCCAGAAGAAGAAGTGTCAATTCCAAGAGGACAAGCTCTCGTTGGAGATCAACTCTAGATCTCAGGCTGAGGGACGTGAGAGAGAGGCTCTGAGGAGGTTGTCCATGGTGGAGGTGGCCCTGACGGAGAAGTTATACAAATGGACGGAGGGCTAGGAGAAGGGTATGCTAGACTTCAAAGAGTCATTGGAGTACAAGGAAGGCCATGCACTTGGAAATCTTCCTCGGGTACGACAACTACTGGGATAAGGTGATCGAGGCTCATCCTGAATCGGATGTTAGTTTCCTGAGCTGTCTTCTTTAGGATGAGGAGGTCCCAGAGCAGGTGGAAGCTGCGACCAGGGAGGAAGAGGTTCTTAATGAGGAGTCGAGGGCAGTATGTTGAATAAACATTAAATGTTATGTTTTAGTGGGGTTTTTCAATTAGAAGTTACAATTTAAAAGTTAGTGGAAACATAAAAGGTCAAGAGTTTTTGTAGATTTAAAGTTTGTAGATGAAAGGTCAAGGGGTGATAGATTTAATTATTTTTCAATTTTTTTTTGTAAGAGTAGAGTCTATATAAAGGCCTTGTTGAGTTCATTGGAAAACACAACTTAGAGGAATACAAAAGTTAAATATTTCAAGTGAGTTGTTAGTTTATAAGTAAGTTTTTAGTTTACAAATTGGTATCAGAGCCAATGACGAATGTGACGGGTCAAATGCCGCTACCACGACTAACGAAAGCGAACTACGAGAACTGCAGTATTCAAATGAAAGCTCTTCTCGGCTCTCAAGAGGCATGGGAGGTGGTCGAAGAAGGTTTCGAAGAACCAACAAATACCACGGGATATACGATGGCTCAAAACAAGGCGTTGAAAGAGGCGCGAGCGAAGGATAATACGGAGTTATACATGTTGTTCCGAGCCGTTGATGATTCGGGCTTTGAGAAGATTGCCGGTGCAACTACTTAAGAAGCGTGGGGTATTTTAGCAAAAGTGTTCAAAGGAGCCGACCGAGTCAAGCAAGTACATCTCCAAACTCTTCGTGGCGAGTTGGAGAGCATGAAGATGAAGGAGTCGGAAAGTGTATCTGACTACATCACGCGTGTACAAGCCGTGATGAACTAACTCATTCGTAGTGGCGAAGCGTTAACCGATGCGCGAGTTGTGAAAAATATTTTGAGATCATTAACCGACAATTTTGAGAATGTTGTGTGCGCAATAGAAGAATCAAAGGACCTTGCGACGCTCACAGTCGACGAGCTTGCCGGTTCTCTCGAGGCACACGAACAACGGAAGAAGAAAAAAAAGGAGGAGACACTCGAGCAAGCACTTCAAACCAAGGCGTTAAACAAAGACGAAAAGGTATTCTATTCTCAAAATTCCCGAGGTAAAGGGCGTGGCTGTGGAAGTTGTGAAAATGGTCGCGGTGGTCAAGGCAGCAGTCATGAGAGATACTATAAGGAGAAGGGACATTCGAGCCAACCAAATTGGCGTGGAAGAGGACGCGGTCGAAGAAGAGGCGGCCGGTCGAACTATTCCAACATCGAGTGCTACGAGTGTTACAAGTATGGTCACTATGCGAAGGATTGAAACTCCGAAAAATGTTATAATTGTGGTAACGTGGGGCATTTTGCAAAAGATTGTCGAGCCGATAAAAAGGTGGAAGAAACAACCAACCTAGTCTTGGAAGACGAAAATGAAGGCCTTCTCTTGATGGCTTAAAATGAAGTCAACATCAACAATGACACTCTGTGGTACCTCGACTCGGGGGCAAGCAACCATATGTGCGGTCACGAGTACCTATTCAAAGAGATGCAAAAGATTGAAGATGGTCATGTGTCATTTGGAGATGCATCAAATGTGGAGGTCAAAGGCCGAGGTACGCTTTGTTACTTACAAAATTATGGCGTAATAGGGTCAATCCAAGATGTTTATTACGTATCAGACCTCAAGACCAACATTTTGAGTATGGGGAAACTCACGGAGAAAGGTTACTCGATACTTTTAAAAGACCGAGTACTACACTTGAAGGACAAACAAGGGTGTCTGGTTGCTCTAGTCGAGATGGGAAAAAATCGGATGTACAAATTAAATTTGAGAAGCGTGCGAGAAAAGTGTTTGCGAGTCAACGTAGAAGACAAGGCGTCGCTATGGCATCTCCGCTTTGGTCACCTACATCAAGGTGGTCTAAAAGAGTTAGCAAAGAAGAACATGGTGCATGGGCTGCTAGACATGGACTATGAAGGCAAATTTTGTGAAGAATGTGTGCTTGGCAAGCAAGTGAGAACCTCGTTTCAAAAGAAGGCAGAATATTGAGCTAAACATACTCGCGAGTTGATTCATACCGACATATGTGGCCCAATCGCCCCTGAATCTTTCAGTGGTAAAAGGTACTTCATTACCTTTATCGATGATTTCTCACGGGAAACTTGGGTTTATTTTCTGAAAGAAAAATCCGAGGCATTCGAGGTGTTCAAAAAGTTCAAAGTGATGGTGGAGAAGGCAGTTGGTAGACACATCAAAGCCGTACGATCCGATAGAGGTGGCGAGTATACTTCGACGGCTTTCATGGAGTATTGCGAGGAGCAAGGCATAAGGAGATTTCTAACCGCATCATACTCTCCTCAACAAAACGGTGTGGCCGAGAGGAAGAACCGGACTATTCTCGACATGGTTCGATCAATGCTCAAGAGCAAGAAGATGCCGAAGGAATTCTGGGTAGAAGCCGTGCAATGTTCCATCTATGTACAAAATCGATATCTACATGTGAAGTTAGATGATCAAACACCACAAGAGGCATGGAGCGGACAAAAGCCGACAGTTTCTCATCTCAAAGTATTCGGTAGTGTGGCTTATGCACACGTACCGGATCAAAGAAGAATGAAGCTCAAAGACAAAAGCAAAAGGTATATTTTTATTGGGTATGATGAGAAGACAAAAGGGTACACACTACTCGACCCGATAAGCAAGAAGGTGATGGTGAGTCGTGATGTGCGAGTAAATGAAGCAAGTGAGTGGGACTGGAACAATTCGAGGGAGGTTATCATCGACGTTGGAGAATCATCAGTCATTGCACCAACAAGTATACCAATAAACTTTGAAACTACCGATGATGAAGATGAACCACAACAACCAAAAATGTGAAGTTTGCAAGATTTGTATGATGCGACAAATGAGGTACACCTTGTATGTCTTTTTGCAGATGCTGAAAATATCAGCTTTGACGAGGCAGTGCGAGACAAGAAGTGGCAAACTGCCATGAACGAGGAGATTAAGGCGATTGACTGCAACAACACATGGGAGCTAGCAGAATTGCCGAAAGGCAGTCAGCCTATTGGTGTGAAGTGGGTGTTCAAGAAAAAGATGAATGCTCAAGGTGAGATAGAACGGTACAAGGCGAGACTTGTTGCAAAGGGATACAAGCAAAAGATAGGAATCGACTATGACGAGGTGTTTGCTCCTGTTGCAAGAATGGAGACAATCCGATTACTCATTTCACAAGCTGCTCAATTCAAATGGCAAATATTTCAAATGGATGTCAAGTCGGCATTCTTGAATGGTGTGCTCAAAGAAGATGTCTACATCAAACAACCACTCGGGTTCATGAAAATCGGAGAAGAGAAGAAGGTGCTAAAATTGAAGAAGGCGCTTTATGGGTTGAAGCAATTACCGCGGTCATGGAATACACGTATCGATACATATTTCAAGGAGAACGGGTTCAAGCAATGTCCCTATGAGCATGCCCTTTACGCAAAGAAGAAATGAGGTAACGTGTTATTTGTTGCTCTTTATGTCGATGACATTATTTTTATGGGAAACAATGATGAGATGATAGAAGAGTTTAAAGGTACAATGCCACGGGAATTTGAGATGACAAATTTGGGGTTGATGAAGTTTTTCCTTGGTTTGGAGGTTAGACAAGTAGAGACAGATATTTTTGTATCACATGAGACATATGCAAAAGAGATTTTGAAGAAGTACAAGATGAAAAATTTCAACCCGGTATCAACACCAATGGAACCTGGTGCAAAACTCTCGAAGTTCGATGGAGGAGAACGTGTCGATGCGAGTAGATACCGGAGTTTGGTAAGAAGCCTTCGCTATCTCACATGCACAAGGCCAGATCTTTCATTAAGTGTCGGTATTATAAGTCGGTTCATGGAGGAGCCGGTTTATTCACATTGGAAGGCTGTGAAGCGAATCCTACGATACATCCAAGGAACGATGTCACTCGGGTTGTTCTACTCGAAAGTAGAAGATTACAAGTTGGTTGGCTACTCCGACAGTGATTGGTGCGGAGACATAGACGATCGGAAAAGTACATCGGGATATGTGTTCTTTATGGGAGATACTGCATTTACTTGGCTTTCAAAGAAGCAACCGATCGTGACGCTCTCGACGTGTGAAGCTGAATATTTGGCAGCATCTTGGTGTGTATGTCATGCGATATGGCTTAGAAATTTGTTGAGCAAGATGGAGCTAAAGCAACTAGCTGCAACCGTGATTCAAGTTGACAACAAATCAGCAATTGAGTTGACAAAGAATCCAGTGAACCATGAAAGAAGCAAACACATTGACGTTCGTTTTCACTTTATCTGAAATCATGTGAAGGAAGGAAGTGTGGAATTGGTGCATGTGGCAAGTCAGGATCAAGTTGCGGATATTTTCACAAAACCGCTACCGAAAGTACTTCTCGACAAATGCAAGAAAATGATTACATGACGGATTATAGAAGCATTTAAGTTTATGGGGGAGTTTTGTTGAATAAACATGAAATGTTATGTTTTAGTGGGTTTTTTCAATTAGAAGTTACAATTTAGAAGTTAGTGGAAACATAAAAGGTCAAAAGTTTTTGTAAATAAAAGGTTTGTAGATGAAAGGTTAAGGGGTGATAGATGTAATTATTTTTCAATTTTTTTTGACAAGAGTAGAGTCTATATAAAGGTCTTGTTGAGTTCATTGGAAAACACAACTTAGAGAAATAAAAAAATTAAATATTTCAAGTGAGTTTTTAATTTACAAGTGAGTTTTTAGTTTACACAGTAGAAGTCCGAAGGGATGTCATCTACACCCACGTCATGGTATTCGGTTCGTATTATATCATCCCCGCTACCACCACTCAGAATGCTTAGCTACCTCCCTAGACTTCTTCCCTGCAACCTGAGGTCCCGCCTATGCCTTCTCCTTCAGCCCCTTCAGAATTGACCATCCCACTCCCGACTGCTTTAGAAGTAACCACTCACTGCTACAAAAATGGACTGCAACTATAAATTTTGTCATGACATATTTGTTAAACCTGTGATTGAAAAAGGCTCTTGAAGGAGGAGATTTTACTTTGTTTTTTTAGGTAACATGACAATATTTACATAAACTGTCATAAAATATTTAAACTATCATAAAGACTTTTTACTTTTTTTAGGATGACAGGTATAATAATAATTATCATACTTATTTCTTTTTAATTACAAAACTACTATCTATCTATATAATGCTCAAATTTCTCACAAATCTAACTTTCTCTCTCATCTCTCAAACCCACTCGTAGCTCTCATCTCTCTCAACCTTCAAACCTGAAGTCTCTCTCTCTAAGCCCTAGATCGCGACATTAGAGAAGTCAAGCTCACCACCAGATTCATCAGAGCTCGAGCGAGCATGGTGAAGAGCTCGCGGGCAGAACTCGTGGCTAGATTTGCGAGATATTCGAGTTTTCAGCAAAGTATCTTGCTGGTTTGACATTGTATCTACTAGTTGTAAAGTGAAAGCGATTCTTACTCATTTTAAATGCAAATCAAAGCTTACACACTCTTACTTCGAGTCATTTTCAGCGCTCATATTCTCCTCAACAGAAGCTTCATCCTTGTCTAAGGCAAGCTTTCTTCCTACTTGCCTTTTACTGCCTTGATTTATAACCATATCGGGGATTTTTACAGCCATATTTTTTGATGTACTGAAATGTTAAATGCACATAAGGAAGGGCTTTAGGACAAAATTAAGCTTGGCTAGTGAGAAATGGATAATCTTTTTCCACTGTCAGTTTAGCTGCTATGTTGCTAAAAGTTGCAACGTGAGCTTAACATTCCCATGGCTGCATTCAACGAATAAATTTAACCTTATTTGCTGCTATGTTGCTAAAAGTTGCAATGATGGTCCATCATATCAATTCCTTAATTCCTTTGGCTATTAAGTTTCAGAGGAAAGCTGTGTTCTGAATATTCAAACCTGTCTCCATCATATCGAACTTTGGGTATCATATTTATTTGCATTAATTATACTTCTGAAGCCATCCGACTTCTCCAACGCCGAGTATAGTGTCAGCTGTCGGACTTCTAGCCTTGTTGAGTTCTACTTGTGAAGACCGACTAATCAAAATTTGTGTATCCAAGTCTTTGGACTTTGTAATTTGCATTCAGTTTAAAATTTGTGTACAAAAGAAAAAACAATTCGAAACATAAGTTTTAGAAATTGAAATCCACTTTCAATGCAATGTCGTAAAGTTAAGATTTCTCCTTTTTCTCTCATCAGAGTCCTCTTTTTGGCATTGTTGCAGATTAAGGACAGTTATCTTAATATTGTTTATGAGATCCAGAATGGCTGATAATCTAGTTAGGGCTGGATACAAAGTAACTGTTCATGACATGTATTGTACTTAGGTCTTTTCTTGCAGTTCTAGCTCGCAAAAAGATTATTTGAGGTCTCAATAAATATGTGTTTCTTGCTAAGTTGGAAAACAGAATTTTTAAAATCAGTGTCAAATCAACTTGTTAATGGTGTATGATGAGGAAAATGAGCACGTGTCTCGTGTATCAATTTTCTTTAAATTCGAATAAAAAAATATAGTTCTGATGTCACTATATTGAAGAAGTTTTCTGGTATGAGAATATCCACCAAGGTAACACCTTTTGAAGTTGCAGAAGCTAGTGAGGTTGTAATCACCAGGCTGCCTTCTCCATCCCATCTAAGTTCTACAGTTTCACATACCTTTTCTTTGGAGCCTTTTGAACTTCATTTTATTATTTAATTATTTAGGATTGTGATCTTCTATGATCTTCTAATTCTCCTCAATTACAGTTTCACAAATATCTAATAGTTAATTGAAGTTTTTTCTTGAATTTGATTTGAAATTATGCACTAAAGAATTAATTCTTGGTAGCAAATTTTCCATTCCATTATAAATCAGTCAAGAATTTTACGTTTTTTTTACCGGTAAAAGGTAAATATAATAGTTTTATATAAATTTAGATTAAAATATCAATACTTTTGTGACACTTCTTCATAATTTTCTTTGATTCTACTCTTCAATTGTGATGGAGGGATTAATGTATTTTTGAAGAGGCTAGTGGGGATGGCGGCCCTCTGCTCCTATGGTTACCGGTGGTTTTGTTTCTACCCATTTGATAAAATAGTCTATAGTTACAATGACAAATATGGTGTGTCTCTTCCCTATGAGAAAAAGGTCCTATTAGGTCTATCCCCCACTGTGCAAAAGGCCACGGCCTTGGTATGGAAGTTAACGATTCTGGAGGCTAGTGGGGATGGCAGCCCTCTGGTACTTGTAACATTTTTGCATAAATATTTTGGTGTCAAGTGCCATGGTGGGTCAATAAATCCCTCGCCTCTTTAGCTTGTGGGGGAGCCTTGCGCACTGTGATTTCTGCAGACTCACTCATGAACTTGCCCCATTACATACAAGGCCTCATCGAGGTTAACATCTCTTAAGTAAGAAAGCACAAGTTCTTTTATTCAATGCCTCGTTCATTATTACATGGTTCGCGGACTTGAAAAGCAATTTCCTGGGTTCTTTTTTTTCTGGCATTAGGACTCCGTGGAATAGGTTTTTGAAGATTGTGGTCATCCAGGAAGGGCTTTGCACGACCCTGTCTATGTCCATTATCTCTTTTTGGTCGATACTGGGCTAGGGAAGGTATTCCACCAAGATAAACTTGTTAACCTGTGAGTTAATTATTGAAGCTAACTTTGCTAGAGAACTCGTGTTTATATTCTAGTTCATGGGGTTTTGCTGGATCAAATAAGAGCTGAAGTGTGTTAGAGTTGCCTTTACTTGGGTGAGGTACTTGGTCATTTTGTCCCCTTTGTTTGGTATTCTTGAGTTATTTGGTTCACTACTAGCAATGGCTGTTGAATTGCGAAGTTCTTGCTTGCATATAGTGAGCTAGTTTTAAACCAGCTAGTTGTGCCTCATCGTCTGCTTCTTTTTTGGAGGCGTTGAAACTAAAATGCTGAGCATATTCAAAACGGGACTGGTCGGGGGATAAGAGTAGCAGGCGTGCACAACTTTCCTTCTTATTGGACACCCCATCTATGTACAAGGTTCAAATGCCACGATTTCTTGTAGTGGTTTTCCTTTATGAAATGGAGGTCGACTTACTAAGCTCTATTGTCAACTTGGCCATTTGCCCTAAAGCCTCTAGCTTTCCTAGTACTTGTCTAAGAGGAGAACTTGTAAGTATCTGCATAGGGTGCTCTTGAAAATAAGGTAAGAGTTATCGAGATGTTGTTAGAAGGGTGAGGGCCATCTGTTCTAGCTTTGGATAATGGGGTTATAACCTAAACTGACAGCTGAACATTGTTGTTCCCCTCCATGTTCAGGGAAGCACTGACTGTGGTTTATGACATGACCAGATAAAATGACAATGTTTCTCCTAATATGCGAGAACAGTGGGGAGGACCCCATATATCATTTTAGAGCGAGAAGGTTCGCTGGCATTCCTTAGTCCACACGAATTTTATTTCTTTCTTAGTGTGTTGAAGACATGGAGGCATTTGTTTGTAGCTAGGGTATGAACCTGTTAGTGCCTATTTGCAAAACATTAGACCTCTTTCATGATCTTGGGAGATTCCATCTCCATTAAGGCTCTGATCTTGTCTAGTTTTTCTTCCACCCCCTCTAGTTAACCCCTCTAGTTAACCATGAACCCCAAGAATTTCTTGAGATGACTCTAAAGTCACACTTAGCAGCATTCAACTTTATCTTATATCTCTTCAGCGTAGCGAAGGTTTCCGCCAGATATGTCATATGGTCGGTGGATTTCCTGCTCTTTATCAGCATATCATCTATACACACTTCCATGTTACGCGAGATCTGTTTGGTGAATACCTTGTTTACAAGCCTTTGGTAATGGTCTCTGCGTGCTTGAGCCCAAAGGGCATGATTGTGTGCGGTACATTCCCTGACTGATGATAAAGGAAGTCTTCTCCTTGTCCAGTTGAGGCATAAAAAATTAGTTATATTTTGAATAAGCATCTATAAAACTGAGCAAGTCATGCCCAACCGTGGTGTCTACTAGCTGGTCTATTTTAAGGAGGGGAAGCTATCTTCAAAGCACACCTTATTTAGATCTGTGAAGTCAATGCACACCCTCCATTTCCCATTAGGCTTATTTACTAAGACCACGTTAGCTAGCCATACGAGGTAGTGGACCTCTTAGTAAAACCCGGCTTGAGTAATTTTCTACTTCTTCATTGATGGCTTCAACCCTATTTAGGTTGAAAATCCTCTTCTTCTATTTGATGGGATTGAACTCTTGGTCAACATTTGAGCGATGGACAATGACTCTCAGTTTGATCCTCGGCATGTCCTCCTAAGTCCAGACAAAGACATCCTTGTCACCATACAGGAATACTGTTAACTACTCTTTCTACTCTAGGCCGAGCGGCGACTCAATCTGTGCTGATCGTTCTAGGATTTGTGGAACTAAAACTACTAATTCCAGTGGTTCCATCGGTTCCCCAATGCTGATCTGTGGAGACCACATATATAACAACAATGACAAACTCATTTTTTCCTTTAAAAGAAGTCACGAAACAATCTCTGGCAGTCCTTCCTAGACCACTCCCACCCTAGCAGGGGTTGGAAACTTGATTTCCTGGTGGTAAGTGGAAGGTACTGCTTTGGACTTATGTTTTAATGGCTGGCCCATGATTTCATGGTAGCTCAATCATTACCTTAGGTGGCACGTCATGTCTGCTGAATCCTACCAGTTAAGTTAGGTAGAGGCATAGCTGTTTAGGGTCCAAACCCATGTGAAAGAATCTCGAGTAGCTCAGGATGTCAGTTGAGCTTCTGTCACCGATAAGAGTCCTCCAAATCTTGATATTGACCATAAGGGGAGAGATAACTAATGCATCAGTGTGAGGCTAGTAGACCCAATGTGCCTCTACTTTTGAAAACACTATGATTTCCTCAATCTTAGAGCTTGGTTGAGGTAAAACGCTGAATATGGTGTAGTGACCTGCCTCCCAAGTTGCGGCCTTCCTCTACCAGTTGGAACTACAATCACTTGGTCCCCTGAAAATCATTTATATCTCTTCTACTAGGCTACATGGTTTTCTGTGTTTCATCTCTAGGAGTCTCTCTGTTCTTTTTTCTTACCTAGGAGGGCTTCCCTCCCTCAGTTTTTCCTGATTGAAACAAATTCATTAAGGTATCTCATTTTAAT
The DNA here is from genome assembly GCA_003255025.1 of Datisca glomerata. Lineage (NCBI taxonomy): Eukaryota > Viridiplantae > Streptophyta > Magnoliopsida > Cucurbitales > Datiscaceae > Datisca > Datisca glomerata. The sequence goes on from QANY01008539.1 coordinate 178,793, forward strand.
TAGGTCTTGAATCTGCTCCTGAAGGGTCAAAATAACCCTCTATGGTATGCCCAATATCATGGTGGTATAAAAAATACTTGGTTGTGTCCTTTCTCTCATCATGTGTCTTTATTACTCTTGGCTGTCTCAGCATGTCCCTATTTTTTATTACTGTGTAGATCACTTCCCTCTTTATTGTTAGAGGGTTGTAGGTTGCATATTTGCTTCTTAGGTAAGTAGACTTTTCTTCCCGCCTGCTCAACAAGAACACGTCGTTCTCAGGAATACTTAGCTCGGTAGGCTTGGGTGGTCAACCATTTGTATCCCTCAAACATCCTTGCCCTTTTAGGGGCTTGGTGATTATGTGATCTTTCTTTCCCCCGTTCGTCCTGGATCACTAGACTAATACACTTCTATGCACTAGCATAGTTCAATGAAGGAGACATGATCATACTTGGCCATTGACAAACTCATTTTCTAGTTCATGATCGCACTTCAAAGGGAAGCCACATGATTATCTTCGCTCGAGTTGTCAAACTGTAAGGTCTCTAAGTTGAAACGAGTCTTGTTGTTCTTTAGGGTTTTGTTAGATCTCTACCTGACAATTAATAGGTTGGATGTTGGCGTCCTTCGCTCCCTTTCTCCCAGAAACTATTTGATAAATAGCTTTGAGAGCTTGACGAAGGTTAGTATGGAATTGGGTCTCAGTTGTCCAATCCATTTCTCGGTAAGTCTGTTGAGAGTTATGAGGAACACTTTACACATCACAGGCTCAAGGACGTGGTCCTGGTCCATCTAGTCCTGGAATATTTCTAGGTGCTCGAATGGATTCTTAGTCCCATCATAGTGGGCAATGGTGAGCATTTTTAACATGAGTGCCAGCTCGACCCACTGAATCTTTGTAGAGAATATGGATTCTTTTTGCTCCAATAGTATCTCGATAGAGGCTCCAGCCATTTGTTTCCGCTCTTTCCGCATATCTTTTATTTCTCTTGAAGTTTTAGCATTTGTGACGACAATTTAGAGATTTCTCCATTGTTTTCCAGTTGATCTACCCTCTTGGTCATCCTAGATGACCCAACCTCCTTAGCCCAGGTTCATTCTTCAATGTGAAATGCCTTCCTGTGTTTTTATTCAGGGGGTCAGTCAACTATACTTCTCTCTTTTCTTGCTCTCGTCTCTCTCATGTCTCACGCATTTTGGAGGAGAAAGCAAGAGGATAAGGTTGACGATGTAGGAAAGAGATTTCTGTAGGTAATTGGGAAGTCTTCTAGGTATAAGATGCCGCGACTATTTCCACGTCCTTTCTCATTTGCTGGACCATCTTGGAGAGAGAGGACACATAGTCTTTTGTTCGTGTCACAACTACGACAGTGGTAAAGGAATCAACGTAGTAGAAAATACTGAATCTTTAAAAATTCAATAAACAGCCATCTATATGGATGAGGAAAATATCTTTTGAAGCGTGAAAATAAAAAATCGAAACATCGTAGTCATCCTTGCTATTTTTCAAGCCGTCAACAAAAAACACGGACGTCTGGGCACCCGAATAGAAAATACATTTCTCTACTAGTGATCATAAAAACACACCAGTGAAAATTGTATGCAACTTTCTAAGACTTAATGTAAGTCTGCAATAATCTTTTGAAGAAATTCACTCTTTTATTCTTCAAAAGAAGACATTTTTTTACATTAAAACCAATGGTAACTACCATTTTTAATGGTCACCATTAAAAAAGAACGAAATCCTCTTAAATATATTATTATAATTTAATTTAATTAATTCAAATTAAATAGATTAATTTTATTTAATCTTTGACATTTTAAAATTAAGACTGAACTAGTTTTTTAAGTCATTTGATTGACTATATAGTATCAATATTAAGCCACTTATTTATTAAATAAGTCCGGTCATAACATGATCAAATCCAAGGATAATAAGGGGGAACATGAGGATAAAAATACGCTTGGTTATATAATTAATATAATCTACTGATTAAAACTTTATTTAAAGTTATTAATTATCTAGTATGATTTAGTCCACTTTAAAATCGTAATTGAACTCTAAGTTTATTTTATATTACACGGCACAACTATCATTGACCTATTAATCATTATGTAATGTCTTTCCATGATATAGTATGGTGTATAATTAGGTGAAGTACTATCGAACTGATATTTATAATCTTCTTGTTATCTTTTTAGGTTTCAAATTCATTTTGTCGGTCAACTATGATAAGTTTTACACTTGATGCCTCAAGTAAAATTATTAAATCTCTAGTACTCCACTCAAAATAAGTGTTTTTTTATGACGACATAAATGAATTACTTAAGAGTCACTAGCTACTTAATTAAAAGTGTCTATGAAATCTACTATTAAAAAATTTTGGGCTCATTATCCAATAACACCGTCATTCAACCTACATAATATTTTGACTCATGAAGTCTTATTTTTAATAGACCAAAATAACTAAACTATTAAATATGAGCTCATAACTCTCTCAAAGTTAATATCACTCATTAAATAGTAAGAATGAGTCTTGAGTTTCATTTGGTAATATTTTATTAAAAATCAGACTCATTAATCTTTCAATATATTTCAAATGCACTAGTATATTAACTAGGTACTCCATCTAATTAACAAGGTAAGTCACTCCACATAATATAGTTAATGTACTATACAATATTATCTTAGTAAAACGCCAATATTCACTAGAATGTTAAAGTCAGTATTTATAAGTCATAAAAAACTCTTGGTTAAATACGTTGTTCGCATGAGCTTAACTCCACAGGACCCATAAGCTAAGTATTATTATGTTGATGGAAAATTTTCAAGAATAAATATAAGAATAAACTATTTATTATAATAAAAAGTAAATGTCTCAATTCATATAATATAATTAAAGTGCTTTTAGAGCACAATCCTAACAATCTCTCATTTGTCCTAAAACACGTCTACTACAAGCTTAACCCTTGCATCCTCTACATGTGACCCAAAGAATTTTGTTGATAAAATCTTCATAAACAGGTTTGCTAGGTTCTATCGGTGAAGTAATCTAATTAAAAATTTGAATCCATATACCCTACTGGTATGAGATCCCTTCTTTTTTAATACTTAAACAATTTGAAAAAATAAAATTGTATCCTTCCAAACCAAGACAAGAAGAAATTAAATTTTGTCTAATATTTAGTACATAAAGACAATTTGATAAAGTATTGATCCAAAAACTATCAAAAGAAAGGGTTATAATACCGACAGAAACCTTTAGAACCCGTGCCTCAATTCCTGGAACAACTTGCAGTCTCATTTCATTTAGGTTCCTAGTTTCTTAGAACCTCTGCGAAGAATTGCACTTGTGATTAGAGGTTGCAGAATCTATGCACCAGGATCCAATAGAATCATTAACTAAACACGACTCAGTGATTTATATGTACTGCGCACCTTTGTTCTTTTTTTGGTAAGAAAAGCTTACAGTTTGCCTTCTAGCGACCAGTCTTACCACAACGGAAGCATTTGCCCGTACATTTTCTTCTCGCCTTCTTCTTCATCTTCAATTCCACTTGTTTAGAGACATTCTTCTTCTTCATCTTCTTGAGTATAGCCTCAAGTCCAAGAGAAGAAGAAGCCATGGTAACATTCACGTGAGGTTATTTCTTCATTATATTCTTTGCCACCTAAAGTTGTTTCATCAACTCACTCAAGGTCCACTAGTGCTTATTCGCCATATAGTTTACCTTAAACTAGTTAAACGACTTCGATAGAGTTGCTAATACCATATCAATTTTATTTTCCCCATCAATTACAACACCTAGGATCACCATCTCGTTAAGGTGTCTAATTAATTTCACTAAATGATCCCCCACAAGAGTTCCAGCTATCATCCTAGCATTCATAAGAAACTTAATGGCTTCAACCTTTGTTGGTTGCCCCTGGTTTAAGAAAAATCTTCAAGATTAAGCATAACATCAGCTGCAGCAGACATGGCAGATGTTGTTGCAACACATCAGACATAGAAGAAAATGTGTAGCAACGAGCCAACTCGGCTTTCCCTTTTCACGTCAAGTAGGCTTCTTTCCCCTTATTACTAGAACTTTCAGTAGGAGGACATGGACAATGATTTTTTTGGACAAAGTTAATTCCCTCAACAGTAAAGATAGTTTCTAGATTACATTTCCAGTTAAAATAATTCGTTCCATCAAGTTTGTTTTCTATCAGTATTGATGCAAGAAGGCTTGACATGTTTAATTACTGAAAAATACTAAATAAAATCTTTATTATTGGTGTCCACATTCTACTTTAACATATAAATAACATGAAATAAAAATTCAAATGAACATACATAAGTATGCAAAGATATCCCATCTTCCATAATTACATGCCTACTTAGGTGAACATGAAACTACAAGTTAGGTAGGATAGTTTTGACCAATTAGTTACTAATATGATATTGATGCCTAGTACACCACCATTCCGGTATCAATACCATGCATACTAATTATCATTATAATTTGGTCTCTCACACTAAGTAATAAGAACTAATATGATATTAATTAGTTACTTAGGCGGGACATGAAACTACATGTTAGGTAGGATAGTCCAATCTAATTAGTTAGTAATATGATATTAATACCTAGTACACCACTAATATGGTATTAATACCTTATATATTAACTACCATTGCAAAGTCTCTCGTACTAAGTAACAAGAACCTCTTAGAATGGATATTACGAAGCTGAGTGAATTGTATACCATTTTGTACCTTCGGATTCATGTTAAGTGGATAACGCCAACTTAGGAAGGTTGCTGCCACTTGAACACTTATCAAGGCAATCCTTTTGAAAATCATACTTATAACCAATGTTTCAAGTACCCCCTTTAACGATGGAGCTCCTTAAGATTGGAGATGAGACAGTGTAGCATCTTACATTGGTTCAATGATGGAGACTGTGAGTTAATATTAGGAAACCTACTCCCACTTGAATTTTTAAGGTGTGTTTTTATTATTAATGTGAATAAATTAGATATTTTATCTTGCTTATTGATAATTAAAAAATCAATAATTATATATATATTACTCAATTAATTAATTTTTAATTAAGTAATCAGATATAATTATCTCATAATTATGTACTTACCTCAGATTAAAAATTCTTTTGCAAGTAAGTCATTTTCTCATGTCCTGAAATATTCACACTCTAGACTGCATACTACAGAAGTGACTTGGGGATCATAGACCTATAATCCTAAGCTCCAATATTCTAGATTATTAATTAAACTCTTTAATTAAATAATCTTATTTATTAATGTCATTATTATTTCACTATAAATATGAAATTTCACTCTTAGAGATTACATATTATATTTACAGAGTATTCTTATGTAATCCACTTATATAATAATTTCACGTAGGTCCACTACTAGAAAATTAGGCTTCTATGACAACCAAGTAAACATTTCTATGACAACTTCTTTAAAGCTGCTTCGAAAAAGAGGCGGTATGGGAGTGAAATTTTGATGTTTTATCTAACATGATAGGTTTAATTTAAACTATCATAACATGTTTACCTTTTATGACAATTTAATATTAAACTCTCATGACAAAAAATCGACGCTATATTTAATGATAGTAATTTTTGTCACTGACATATTTTTATAAGTTTCTTATAATTTTGAAAATGCCACTTTATCATCTAACCCTAAATAATTTTCTTCATCTTTAGATCATTTTCAGATCTAGGAGGCGACTCTCTTGCCCTTCTCTTCCTTCTGTAGAAGACTCTTCGTTCCCTCCCCCAGCTCCTCCCTCGTTCCCTTTTTCTAGTTTGGTAGAAAATTGGGAAGCTTTAATTAACTAATTCATTTTAGCATCTGAGAAAACTACATAAACCCTAGGCGGTGGTGCACCTCTCAATCAAGGAGACTCCCCACTAAGAAACTCAAGGATGAAAAATTTGGAGGAGACTCCCTCTGTGTGTGTTTGTCTCTCTCTCTCTCTCTCTCTGAGACTATGTCCGTTCAGTGTTAACACGAGTGGCTTTTCTATATGTTGAAAAGAGAACAAGAGCAGTGATTTTGTGAATTAGGACTTCTGGTGTTAAAGAAAAATGATCGGGAGGAATATGGTGTTGTTGTTACTTTTTCTGACGGTTATTTCTCTGATTGTTCTCTACGCTGATCCATGGGAAATTAAAAAGATGCATCTATCTACCAAATAATTTCCTTGACCAGTTTCGATACATCTATGAAGCTATCCTCATTGAAATAGCAATCATTAGGAGTAAGCACACACTCCATGACCCAAGCCGAAACATTAGCCCTATTACCTTTAGTACTCCATAACATCATGCCCATAAATCAATGGGGCATTTATCCATACACAACCCGCAGTTTAGAAATCAGTAATAAAGAAGTAAGATATAACTATTGAGATTATATTGATTCATTTACCTATATGTTCTATTATCAGAATCCTGTCCACAACCATACATGGTTTATCCGAATTTGTCTAGAAGTTTTCAACCACGAGCTACCCAATTGGTTCCTCGTCTGGTGGGATAGATTTGGTCTTACACTAGATACTTTACTAGAACAAGTTCAAACAGAATTTAAAGAATGGCAAGCAACTTATTCTCTCCTAACAAGAAATAAATACATTTCAATGTCTAAATCAGTAACTCATTTTATTATTCAATTCAACATTCCATTGATTTAGAAATGGGATTTACGATGCGATTACTAGAATAAAATCCCAAGGCTCACAAGGATATTTTTCACTAAATGGTGGGATAAAGGGATGAACCATCATTTACCAGAATTGATTAACGCCATCAAAACCATACTCAAGCCTGTTTTGATGCCATCCCAAAAGCTCTCCCAACTCCAATCAGAAATCCTTTCATCAATGCTCAATTCGAGATAAAATGAAAATTCTCTAATTTACCCAAAAAACAATTACTTATTAAAACTATGGATCATATTAAGGAGCAATTTCTCCATGTCTTTGGTCCTGATGATATCTCCATGAAATTCGTACATAGTCAAACAGACTCTCACCATGATGACAATTCATTCAATATTCTGGCTGGTGAAAGCCAAGAACCAGAACCATCTGACCTTCCTATTTAAGATTTTTGAGATTCCTTAACCACCATAATCTTTGACAAGCTAGAGCAAGACTAACTAGAAGGAACAATCCCCACTTTACAAGGGAACTTTGACAAATGTATCCCTCTCTCTTCCAGCAACAAGGAACAATCCCCACTTTACAAGGGAACTTTGACAAAAGATAAAGGAAGTTCAGCGAGTTATGGGGGATGTGATCAAGGATTCAGACTTGCCAAGAAAGTAAGTATTTTTTCGTCCCAAAAATAAAAATGGTCTTTTGGTTCAAATATTATATTTTATTTCTAAATAGTAAGTTTGATATTTAAATCTTCATTATACCACGTGTCAAGATACCCTGATCTTTTTTATATTTAGATTAATTTCTATTGTTAGTGTTGTTCTCAACCTTTTTATTGTTGTTATTATTAAGCCTTTCCACATCTCGTCCACAATCTTATTCCATCATATACACAACCTTTCATAATCGTGGTCTTTACAAATCCTCACACACAACACATCTTAGCTAGCTTTCACCGTCTATACTTCATCCAAAATGATCTCTAATTTGAAATTCTCTTATTCAAAGTTCATGTTCTGGTCGTGACACTAGTGACCAAGACTTTTTTAATTGGTTTGTTTATATAGTTGGCTTTAATTGTAGATATAGTACTATTATTACCCCTTCTTCTTTGTAGTTTGATCTCCAATCATATAGTTCATAACTTTATCAAATTTCACCACTAATATTATAGAGTTCACTGCTACTCTTTGTTCTTTTACTGATCTATATTGATTTATTTTCACGATCTCGTTTTGGTTATCAATTTCTTAATGTATGTAACTATTTTACCTAAATTTTAGTTTTAACTTTTGGGAAGTTTTTACAAATCCATCTTGATTGAGTGTGTGTTTGTGTATATATATTCATTTATATTTAATATTGCATAATTCCACTAGGAGATGGTGACAATATTGAGGGGATGAAGGGGTGTCATGGAAAGGCAGGTTTTTACCTTTCCATGACAGATTTTTTTCAAATGACCATTTAATGACGGGAATTGCCCGTCATTAAAGGTGTTTTTGCGGCACCTATAATGACGCGTAATCCCCATTATTAAAGGTGTTTTTGCGGCACTTTTAATGAAAGGGATTCCCTGCCATCAAAAATATTTTAACGATACTTTTGATGACAGTTTTTGATAAATGATTTTAGATGACAGTCAGATAGATGACAGTCGTATCCCCATCATTAAAGAATTTTGATGACGGGTTTTCAGCATCATCTAAGCCCCATTTGTAGTAGTGTTATGTCCTCCAATTATTGGTTCGTAAATTAGAATTGGTCAAAATTATCATTTTACCCTTCCAATTACCTCTTAATCCTTAAGTAGCATTAATCCACTAGTGAATGACTAATTTATAATTTTATTATAAATTTGAACTCAATAACCATTCAGTCCAGAATTAACACTTAAGAAAATCAATACACGATCCATTAGGAAAGCTTGGATTTCAAATCTTGTAAGATCATGTTCTCAGCCATTCATATCACCGAATCTCCAAAACAAAAGTCACTAGCCTATTTTTCAAAAAATCTTAACAAGTGTATCAAAAGATCTAGTAGACATGCATATGAGTTCATGCTACTGAGGATTCAGATTGATCTACATATGATCATCGAATTGATGTGTATTTAATTTTTATGATAAATGACACGTTGATAAAGATATTAATTCAAATCGGTCCAATCATATATAATCTCATTATATAAAGCACATTCACTAAGATGTATATCTACATCAATGATTCAGATTTAGATCACATACATTCATAATGCTGAGTGAATCATACCAGCAACCATTCATTAAGAATTTCATATTTTAATATGTTGCTGATAATTTTATTAATTATCTATGTCTTAATTCTCTCATACTAATATAAGATCATAGTCTCATTAATGAATATCAAATGTTCAGATATTTATATAAATTATTTAATAATAATTTAAAAGAACAATTATAAGAAAAATGTAATCTTTATTAAATTTCATATAAAAAATATCAATACACATGTTTTGAAAGCATAACCCCCAACAATACCAATAGTCACTCGACGCTCATAGACAAACTCAGTTATGAACAGATTGACATGGCCGCCAATATCTGATGGAACATGGTGCAAGCAAACCACGATCACGTCTGTTAATTCAAAAAGTAACGGCTATACCTTGAAAATATACATAGAAAAAAATTAGATTTCAATACATTATTGATTTTTAGACCTAGACGATATGTTCAGTTCCTTAGACATTACGGAATAGATTGTCCTAGGAGAATTACCCCTCTTATGTCAAAGCATAGGTGATAGAAAAAAAATAATATAATTGAACGGGCGGAAAAAAGTTTTGGTGTGTGCTATTTTACAATTTCACCTCCTCAACCTAGAGATATAAGTTGATTGTTTAGGTGTTTTTAAATTATCACTTCGAGTACTCCTTTCGTCTTCCCTTGCATTGAAAGTTTAACCTAGGAACTCAATCGTCTCAAGTGATGGCTTTTGTGATTGCTCATGCTTAATCTTAAATTTTACAAACCGACTCAAGGGGTAAGCATAGCGGCTCCAAGTGACTTTGGCTTTCCACTCCTTACTATAAATAACCCTATGATCGTCTTGGGAATGTCTATCCTGCTCTCTTTTTTTTTGCATCTTCAACTTTGACGCTCTTTTAAGCTATCACCTTCCCATTTTATAACCTGACTATGTCTTGTTCAATACTCAAAAGGTTTCCTCAAATTCTTTCATTTGTCTTTGCTAACATCAGGGAGGAATACCTGGAACACATATCATTTTAGTTGTTGTCCCCTTGTCCTATACTTCTCTTTCAAGGGGTCGATTTATCCTTAACTGTTCTTTCAACGGTGGGCTTAGGCATCTCTTTTTCAATCTTCAGCTTCAATCGTCAATAACTTCACTTCCCCTTCCCTATGAGAGGCTGAAGAAAGGACACTTAAGCAAATGGTTTCAATCTACCATTGTTCTAGAACTTCACTGCAACATCTTGTCCACTTCAGCCTCTCCGCGCGAACCAATGAGCTGAGAGAGCTATATCAAACCTTGTATTCAAGAATGCTCTTGAGGACTACAAGTGAGGATGGCTCTATGTACTTGGAAAAACCCAGTATGAGTTCTTAGAAAATCATGAAGCGATCAGAAAGTGATCAACCTGATGAGATTGATAGTTACTATATATGTAAACGAAATATTTTCACCTTCAATGCAGTTATTCAATATCAATACTGAGAATTGATCATTTTATCAAAACTAGCCATACTTTGTAATGAGTCTTTGGCATAGTTTGTATCGATATTTGATCATCTGATAAAATCTAAGCTTGGATGCTTTTGTTGTGACTTATTTATGATTTTTTAGATGCACAACTAGCAAGATCTTAATTGTTAAAAAATAGCCTAACAAAATCTTTAAAGAGCTAACTGTTTAAAAGTGTGATTTCGATATTTCTTTAAGTGGCTTAAAGTAAAAAACTTTAAGTGACATCGAAGACAAAACTTGAGGCCGAGACGAAGATTCAAGTGAGACCTTGGCGTTATATCATGGAGTGAGATCTTGAGCTTTTCAAGTGAGGAATTGGAGTGAGATCGTGTAGTAAGAAGCTTGAGCTCTTAAAATGAGAAATGTCTTCAAGTGAGAAACATGAGGTCTTCAATGAGCAACTTGAGGTCTTCAAATGTGAAACTTAAACTTTTCAAGGAAAAAATGAAGCCTTCAAATGAGAAACTCTAATTACCAATGGAGTCCCTTAAGAAGTTTTAACATGTAGCTAGAAAAAACTAGCACCGAGAATTTCTTTAGAGTAGAGAGCCATCCGAACATGAAATCTTCAAGAGCTTTCGTGAAACTGCAAGATATATTTTTGAAGACTTCATGTTAAATCTACAAAGTTCAAGCTTAGATTTGGTCAAATCATGTAATATCATTTCAAACTATGCCAAAATCTCATTACAAAGTATGCCAAGATTTTATTATATGATCAAATCTCATATAAGGGCATTAAAGGTGCAATTATTTCATTTACATATTTAGTAATTCTCAAGTATGATTGAGCACTTCCCAATGGCTTCATGCATTTTCTAAAAACTCATATTGAGTTTTGCTAAGTACATAGAGCCATATCCATTTGAAGTCCTCAAGAACCCATCGTGAGGGCTTTTAGTTTTGACAGATCTATGTGCTCATTGATCCTCAGGAACCATTTTCCTATATCCAATTCTAATTATCATCTAGTTGAGCACTTTTTGATGGCTTCACGTGTTTTCTTAAAACTCATACTAGATCTTCCCAAGTACATAAAGCTATACCCACTTGAAGTTCTCAAGATTCAATGTGAAAACTTCAAGGTTTGATAGCTCTCTATGCTCATTGGTAAATGCGTATGGATTTCTATGGAAAACACACGTAATCTGCAAGATACACAATATGTTACAAATCTGCAAATAGAAATAACAACAATGATTAGTAACAATTTTTCACAACTAATAATTATTCTTGTCAAGGAATATTAAATTTTTTTATTACAATTTCATTCAAACAAAACAATCAACAACGAACTATGGAACAAAATAGGATACCTAGCTATTACGTAATTTTTATTCCATAGTTGATTGTTATTATGAAATTGATTGTTTTGGTAGACTTCTTTCTAATCAATCCCTTAACATTTCTTGAAAAGAAAAATTGTTATTTTTGGTAAATTGTAACTAATCGAGGTTATTATTTATGTTTGGAGTTCGTAACAAAATGTTAATGTTGGCCTTTGCTACTGCTTCAATTGACCTATAAGTTTTTTACAAACAAATTTATTAGTAAACGTCACTAGAGTAAATAACACATATAAGTTGAAACTAAAGAAAAGGATAACATCCCTAGATGCCTTTGGTAAATGCATATAATGCCCGAGCAGAAACCTCAAATAAATGAGGGGAGGCATCTTAAACATAGTTAAGGATTGCAACTCAGAGGTTGCAAGGCCTAGATGAAGGACAACTCAGCCTCAGCCTCAAAACCCAAGGGTAACCCTGGAATGTCCTGAAAGGCTAGACATACTTCTCTTGCTAAGAAAGATACGGGGAAGAAGGCCAACTTTTAAGAAAGATACAAGGACGAATTTGGAGAAACATTTTGAGAAAGCTACAAGGCATCGTTATCAAATTACATAACCAGAATGCTACAACTAAAAATGGATGTAAAATTAAAGCATCCATGGTCATCAGATCAAGATGTATTAAACGGATGAACAAACACAGCCGTCTCAGAGGCATATTAGTGGCCATGATTTTAAGCCCGTAATGGTTAACTGATACATTACAACCTGACCAAAGGATTCTGATTTGAGTAGATGAATGTGGGCAAGATTTATTTTCCCTCCGGACTTAGTAATAGGAAGATTTGTCACTAAACAAAGCAAATAAATAACGGCCTATAGTGAATATTACCTTCCTAGCCAATTCGCTCGACAATTCGGTTGCATTCAAGCAATTCACGTTCCCTATATAAGTGATCTTAATGTATGTCCTTTAGACAAGACCAGCATCAACAAACGATTGACAATTTAGTTTAATGCTGAACGAATAAAAAAACATATTGACCCTGTCGATGTCCCTCTATTCCATGCACGAGCAATCTACACAGACGACTTTAAATTTTGGTGGCAAGGGAACTATGTCAAAATTAATCCACATGACCATATACGATTTGTGAGATCAATTCAACCAGCATTTGATAATGTTTCTAGTCAAAAGAGAACAAGACAACAAGAAGTGGTTATACGACAAAGACGGAAAATATATAGCTGCGGTAAAACAATAGGACAAGAGGTGGTTGAAACGCAAAGATAGATGACAAGATCAAAAACCTGCCAAGTCATATCGAAATGAGCAGCAGTGGCTAAAGGCTTTGAATCGGATGAAAGTGCTCCAATCGCATAGCTTCGTCGAGGCATACGTCGTTCTTCAGATGTACAAGCTTCTACTCCTAAGTGTCTAAATTTCGTGAATGAAATTGATTCTAATGCAAACTATGAGTGTGAAGGAGGCTTTGACCATGGAATAATAGCCTTTTCCTCCTAAACATACGTTGGATGTGGAATCAACTGAACAGACTGGAGTAGTAACTAAGGATTTTCATAAATCTAAATTTGCACGCTCCACATTACGCTCTATTTCTGAAGATGAAATGGAAGTTTACCATCTCATTTAACAAATGTCAGCTCATACTGTCCAGCCAGTTGTGAGGATATAAGCTCATGCAGTTAATTAATTTTGCAGTGAAGAAGTTAAAGCTCATCCGAATGCAATTTTTGGCCTGGATGATGAAACTTCTGAGCAGTTAACTGAAAGAATTGCAGCTGATACTACATAACAAGCACCTATCCAGCCAGTCGTTACACTAGAAGCGCAACCGGCTGGTCAGTTTTATGTTAAAGAACTTCATCCGGATGAAAGGGTTTGATTGCTTGAAGAGACTTCTGCCAGTTAAACTAAAAAACATGCAGCTGCAACTGCTGAACAAACACTAGCCCAGCTATTTGTGATGATAGAAGCGTAAATGGCTGATCAATTTTACGTTGAAGAACGTCCATATCATCCTGATGCAAAAGCTTTACTAGCTGAAGAAACTTATGCCCAGCTGACTGCAAAACTTGCAGCTGAGACTGCTAAACAAAAACCTGTCCAGCCAGTCGTGATGATACAGGCACAGTCGACAGATCAATTTTGCATTGAAGAACTTCCTTCTCATGTTGATGCAAGTGTGATACTGGCTGAATAAACTTCTCCTCAGTCAACTGCAAAACATGGAGCTGAGACGATTGGAGAAACACCTGGTCAACCTGTCGGGACGATAGAATCACAGCCGGTTGTAGAACGATCTATCTAGTCTTTTTTTGCTTCTCCCAGTACATCATGTTTCTACCGCCCTCATATTGCTCGTATTTTATGGACTGACTTTCTAGTTGATGACACACTAATATGACCTTCCTTTTGGACGTATACGAGGTAAAACTAACAATTTTTGCCTACAGTCAACTTCTATATTTTAAGACTCATTGTCTTATCCCTTTATTTTATGTTACAGGTTAGAGCTTACCCACCAATCGAGCTAAGTTTGGACTCCCCAGAGTTTGGAATTGAGGAGCATGTTGGCATAGGACTCAATCAGTTTGAAGAACAATTTAAGAAGGTTAATGCTGCAAGGAATGACGTTACACTTGTATCAACTTTTCAGACGTCGTACGAGCCATTGGATAAGATTAAAGGGTTTTTACGCGGTCTGTGGAACTACACTGATATACATGACCCTTCGATTGAGGAATTGATGAAGGCCTTCTGCCAGGTCCCCTTGAGTGCCATGTCAACAGCCAATGCATGGAGGAACTTTGATTGGGCTTGTATGATATTATCTAAGTCTGTGGGTATTACTGACGAATATAAAATGGCATTATTAAGTGGTCCCAACACCGTCGAATATTATTCAGAACTTGATGGCAACGATACTCGGTCTATGGAAGAATTTATAGCTTGGGCCTTCGAAACAGCAAAAATTTGTGTGAAGGCAATGTCGATCAAAGAATGCAACTCTAACTTGACTAGTCATAACATAGATCTTAGGGTCAGAAGGGACATTTTACTGGAAGATCACAATAAGATATATGTTGAGCTTGCAGCTAATGATCGCCTTCTCAACAATGACATTAACGAGGCAAAGAAAGTCGATGCCTCAATTATGCCGATCCAATCAAAGTCACACGCTATTGCTCAAGACTGTACCAAGGCTGCTAAGGCTATTTAAAGTGCCTATCAATCTTCTCTTTTATGTTTTTTGATAGATCATTGTCTTGTTTAAATATGGGCATATATGTTCAACTTTCTTAAGTTCCTGGTGAGTTTATAAACATTATTTGGGTCAATACTCTTGCTCTTTTTCATCTATGCACATAGTTCGACCTAGTAGTGGACAAATGTCCAAACTCTAGAACCTCCAGAGGTTTGAATCTTGATATTATTTATGGGGTAGTTTAGGAGGATACTGGTGTAAAGGATTAACACTGCTGTTGGCTTCTAAAAATTCTAAATCTCATAGAAATATATTGAAGTACATAGCAGATATTTATACAAACCATTTGAACAATCTAACTATGGAAAGCAGTAACGTAAATTCTATATTTACAGAAAGTTACAACTAAATAAGAAACTGATCCTAGAATTATGCTTCCACAAATCTTTGCTGATTTTACTGTGTCTGTTGATTGTGAGCTGGCGTTGAGTTGGCTGTAGGATCTTCCTTGATACGCCCCCGCAAGAACGGGCTGCCATCAGTAAGTCCGATCTTGGTTTTGAGTTTATCTGTTTTTTGACGTGAGAGAGGCTTTGTGAGTAAGTGTGCCAGCTGATCATTGGTATGGACATGTCGCACTTGAAGAACATTTTTTTGAACCAAATCCCTGACGTAATGAATGTCTATCTGAATATGCTTCATTCTGGAGTGCTGAATTGGATTGAAGCTAAGATGTGTGGCACCTAAATTGTCACAAAGCAATAAGGGTGGCTGTTTGAGTGTGATCTTCATTTCTTGAAACAGTGAAAGTATCCACATAAACTCAGATGCTGCAGTGGCCAGCGCCCTATATTCAGCTTCGGTGGATGACCGTGCAATTGCTCGTTGTTTCTTTGAACTCCATGAGATGAGATTGGTACCAAGGAAAATGAGGTAAGCGGAGGTGGAACTTCTATTATCCAGATTTCCTGCCCAGTCAGCATCAGAAAAGCATGTAAGTGTTGGACTGATATTTTTTTGAATGGTTATGCCATGAAAGATCGTGTTCTTCAAGTAACGAAGTAATCGTTTTGTGGCTGTCCAATGAGTCAGAGTGGGACGATGCATGAACTGAGATAACTTGTTGACTGCAAAGCTGATGTCAGGTCGAGTTAGAGAGAGATACTACAGGGCTCCAATGACACGACGATACTCAGTTGAATCTACTGCTGAAGTGCCATCATCCAGTTTTAGATCAACCGAGGTTGATAATGGAGTTATAACATCCTAAGCGCCATCCATGTTTGTTTTAGCCAAGAGATCACGGACATATATATGTTGTGTTAAGAACAATCCATGACTTGTAGGAATAACTTCAATGCCAAGAAAGAAATGCAGGGGACCCAGATCTTTGATGGAAAATTTTTGACCAAGCTGAGTAATAATATTTGCCACAAAGTTTGAATCATTTCCTGTGATGACTAAATCATCAACATACACTAAGCAATAGGCAATTATTGAACCAGTAGTGTAAACAAACAGAGAAGAGTCAGACTTGGTATTCAGAAATCCAAACTGAATCAGTGTTTGCTTAAGAGCAGAATACCAAGCACGAGGGGCTTGTTTGAGACCGTATATAGCTTTGCGAAGATAGCAAACATGGTCTGGTTTTTCTGGATCCCGAAAGCCAGGGGGCTGCTTCATGTATACTTTTTCCGTAAGATGGCCATGCAGAAACGTATTATTAACATCAAGTTGTCTAAGTGACCAACCATTAATTACAGCAATGGACATCACAGTACGGATGGTAACTGGTTTAACTACGAGACTAAAAGTTTCTTTATAGTCCATACCGGGTCGTTGATTGAAACCCTTGGCGACTAATCACACTTTATACCGTTCAATTGAACCATCAGCCAACCTTTTTATTCGAAAAACCCACTTGCATCCAATAATATTGCATCCGTGTGGAGGAATTTCCAGCTGCCATGTACCATGGCGCATGAGAGCTGTGAGCTCAGAGGACATGGCATCTCTCCACCGAGAATCAGATAGGGCTTCACTAACTGTGTTTGGTTCCAAGGAGGGTTGGATCGGATGCCTAGTGACCAGATATGATCTTTTCGGTCTATAAATATTATTCATAGAACGAGTTACCATATTATGGCTTCGGGTTACAGGTGGTATTTCAGAACCGGATGGGGGTGGATTATTTATGGGAGAAATAATAGGCAAATCAGAGAAAGAGGAGGGAGGAACACATACCTGGTAAGAAATCGGTAGAGGAGACGAGTCCATCGGAGGCGCCGAAGTTTGGTGAGTACCCGATGCAGGAGGAGCAGCATGCGGCAGAGATTGAGGCATGGTTGTTGGCAGAGATTGAAGCTGATTAGTCTGCAGGGATTGGGACGGATTGGTCGGCAGAGAGAGGAATACATGATGATCAATTTCAACAGAGAATGATGGAGTGGTTCGGATCTCACGGGATTTAGGACACAGTTCAGCAAAGGGGAAGTTGCTTTCATCGAATAGCACATGCCGTGAGTGGTATACACGATGGGTTGTGGGGTCCAAGCATAGGTATGCATTTTGAGAGAGTGAGTAGCCCACAAAAATACACGGCTTGGCTTTGGGCTCAAGTTTGTGTTTATTATATGGTCGGGTCAACGGGAAGCAAAGACAACCGAATTATTTGAGTTTGAGATAATCTGGAGTTTGACTAAAAAGCTTCTCAAATGGAGTTCGGTTATTCAAGGTTGCAGTTGGCATTCTATTAATTAGATGTGCAGCTGTTTGAAAGGCATAAGGCCAATATGAGCGAGGTAACTGTGCATCTGTGAGAAGAGTGAGACCGGTTTCAACAAGATGTCGATGTCGTCTTTCAGACATGCCATTTTGTTGGGGAGTATGAGGGGCGGTTGTGTACTGACCAATACCATGAATCGAAAAATATGATTTTAGAGCAATGTATTCACCTCCGTTGTCAGAGTATAAACTCTTGATGCGAGTGTTAAATCTATTTTCCACAAGATGTCAGAATTGAGGAAAAATAATTTGAACACTCGATTTTGTAGACATTGGATAGAGCCAGATATATTTAGTGTAATGGTCAATAAAAATGAGATAATATTTTGAGCCATCAAGACCAATGTCATGTGAGGGACCCCAAACATTCGTATAAATTAACTCAAGTGGTGCTTGACTAGTTAAACCATGAGAATGAAACGGTTGACAATGGGCTTTATTTTGGGAACACGCATTGCATAAAGCTTTATTGGCATTTTTATTGGTAGGTAATGAAAAAGCCCGAATTAAATGATTGACAATTTTAGAAGATGGATGACCAAGTCTCTTGTGCCAACCATCTATGGTGGTACGTTCATGAACATAGGCTGTGATTTTTTTGGATGCCATAGCTAGCTTCTCCGGTAAGGAGTACACACCATCTTCACATGCGCCTTTGAGTAGTGTCGCCCCCGTGATCCGATCCTTCACCAAAAAATAAGATGGATGAAATTCAAGATAAACATCATTATGTTTGGTGAAATTATGAACATAGATTAAATTTTTTTTTATGGTGGGAACACATAGAGTATCTTTGAGATGAAAAATACGATTAGACGATGTAAAAGATAGTGAACCAACATGAGATACAGGCAAACCTGACCCATCTCCAATTACTACTTCATCAGTACCATCATATTCAGAGTGAATCGAAAGATTGGAAAGATCCGTTGTCATGTTGTGAGATGCAGCGGAATCAACAAGCCATTTGTGATCTTTGGACGTAGTGGACGCTGCATAGTTGGCAGTTACAGGACTGGATCCAAGTTTGAAACAAATTTTGGCCGTATGGCCCACTTGGTCACATAGTTGGCACTTGGGTTTGAATTTTCTGGGACCCGAATTTGAAGCCCAC
This sequence comes from Datisca glomerata, assembly GCA_003255025.1. Taxonomy (NCBI): domain Eukaryota; kingdom Viridiplantae; phylum Streptophyta; class Magnoliopsida; order Cucurbitales; family Datiscaceae; genus Datisca; species Datisca glomerata. Next base: position 197,623 of record QANY01008539.1, read on the forward strand.
CTTTTTTTGTTGTCTCGGCTTTTGTTGGTGGAGGATGAACGATGCTGGCTTTCATGGTTGTTTGTTCCTCCAGACCTAGATGAATAATTTGCAGTTGCAACGAACTGCTGCGCAGAGTTGGTTTCCAGTCGCCGAAGATAATTTTCATGACCAACAAGGAGATCATGAAGTTCCTCAAAGTTTAGAGAGGATTCTCGAGCACGAATTAGTGCAACGATTTCACGGAACTCAGGACCCAATCCATTTAAGATGTAGAGAGTTAAATCATCATCCGAAATGGGATGATCAATAATCGCAAGCTCATCTGCGATTATCTTGACTGCATGCAGAAAGTCAGTCACCGAACGACTGCCACGAGTGTGCAATGTAAGATTTTCCTTGAGTTGCATCACACGAGTTCGGGATTTTCCTGCATAAAGACGAGTGAGTGTTGTCCAAGCATTATGGGAGGTTTTGCAGGATGCAAGAAGTGGAGTGATGGCAGGGGAAGTGGACGCAAGGATAGCATGGAGAATGAGTTTATCTTGTCGAATCCAGTGGGAATTCGCTGCTTTGGAGGTGGCAGAATTTTCTGCATCTATGACCGGACCCAATCCGTAAAAAGGCTTATCTCTCTGTTAATGGGTGGGTATTTCCTTTATGTTCAAGTTACATTTTATAGGTGTACATCATTTATCTGGTAGGTACCCCGTTTCTATATGTGTATTTAAGGTGACTATACCCCATTTATATTTCATAAATGGTTTACATCTGAGGTACGTTAAACACATGCAAATGTATCACATAAACGTTTGCACTCACCCAAATGCATTGAAAATCAGTGAGAGGGAACCCATTTATGTAGACAGTAGCTCACTGAACCTTTTTTATGTAAGTATATTGTCGTGCCTACCCCATTTATATATGAAATCCTGTTTAGTGCATGTTCTTTAGTTCATGTTTAAGCTACCCCTAATTCTTTGAAAACGGGCAATATATCGGGTAATACATTGTTTGTACGAGTGTTTGACAAGATTGGTTACTTAGTTTATGTTTTCATACCTATTTTACATTTTTGGTACCTACAATGTGTACGTATGTAGTCAAAAAATGATTGAGGTACTTCTTATGCATTACAAATGTGCGATGTACCTTATTTTTGTGGATGATACCTCATTTATGTGGGATGTACCATGTTTATGTTATCCTACCTATTAGATGTATTTGTTAACTTTCACTATGTACTTGTTTAATCCTTAAACATTTGAAGTACTTCTTACACGTTACAAATGTACGGTGTACCTTATTTTTTGTTAGATGTACCTTGTTTATGCGACAAATACCATGTTTTTCTAATACGCGCTCTACATCATTGTCTCACTGTACTAGAAACTTCTGTTTTGTACCTTATAAACGTTTTCAGTGCTTCTTACCTCTTGGAAAGTTGTGATGAATATCTTGTTATGCACGCTACGTCATTTTATGTAGATGATATCCCATTTTGTGCATTAGAAGGTTTAATTACCACTTCTTATGTTCTATGTACTTGATTTATATCACACATACTCCAAATGTATTTGCTTGTATCACACCCACGTTTTAGATACCCCACTTGCATTAAACAGTTGTGTTTTGCACTGTTTACGTGCAATGTACTAGATTTTCATCATAGCCACTTCAAGGGTATAATAAAGTACCCCATGAATGTAGTGTATGCCATTCAACTCCGAAAACAATTTCCTCTCTCAACGGGACAAGGAGGTTTGATTTGATTCTGTTCGACTATGTTAAATTCTAGGGTTGTTATTCCACATTCACTTCGTTAAAACTCAGACTTCAAATCCAGCATATCAGCCATTTTGTTTACGTTCTGGCATTGTTCTAGATTACTTATCCAGAGCTAGCTGTACGCTTGGGGCGGAGAATCTTAAATTAAGATGAGGAAAATGACTACGATAAGATATTCTCACAATCAAACAATAAGAATAACTTATTTCCTTTTCCAGGCATCAAATTGAGATATGACAAAAGCCAAACCAGCATAGTCAACTTGTTTATGTATCAGAGCAACCAAACTTGTTAAGATCTTAAAGAAAAAATTTGTAAAAGGGCAATCATATATATTATGGAGCTAGAAACATCAATAATATATTTAAAGTTTTGGCAGTCAAATGCAATTTGCATGACCTGGTGAAGTTGAAAAAGGTACATCTGTTTCAACATTTAGGAATAGGAAGACGTTGAATGCACATTAAAAAATGTCGAATGCGCATTTGGCATTCGAATTATCTTAGCACATAGGAAAAAAAAAAGTAAATATGACTTTCTTTCAATAATGAAACCCAATAGTCTCTTCTAATGCAAGCATAAATAATACATAAATATATTTCAATCATATTAAAGATAAATATACAAATACAATTAGTACCAAACTACATTCTTAATTTATATCATGCATCATTTATCTCTTCTTGGAGAAAACTTGTCATCGAGTTTCTTGGTTGTACTTGAAATCTCCCGCACAATATCAAGAGACATTTGGAATGTGTGAAAAACTCTAAATTTTTTCCCCAAACAAGCTGTCTCTAGATCTACTCATGGTTTTCAATTGATTTGCAACACTGAAAAATGAAAACTGCAACTTAACAAGAAATATTCAAGTCCGTGAAAATCTACATCCTTAAATAGAATTACAATCCGTAAAGTTGAGCAAGTCTTTTGGCTTGAAAAACTCTTGTAATTTGCATTTCAAAAAAATTTCATCAAAATTTTGTCGGACTCAACTTCGATCACATCATCATCATACTTACAATAAATTGGTACAAAATTTCAATCTGCAAGATTGCTTTTCATTATACTCTTATTTAACAGTGGAATAAGACTCGTCATATTCATCATATTACTCATGACTTCCACTAGAATTGTTTCCTGGATCAAGATAGATACAATTCTAGCGTAGATTTTAGACGTCTATGAACACATCCAAGATCTTCGTTAACAAAGACACTCATCCAAGACCGCATCACAATTTCATGTTATCGACTTCTTCTATATGCATCTCTTTGCTAGGCGTCTTCTTGGCACCACCACTCAGAATTTCTAACTTTGATACTAATAATGTAGTCGGAGGTTGAATGAGGAAGACACTTCCAGAAAATTAGAAACAACATTCTAAAGCCTATTGACATGTGCATGAATATTAATTAATCAGACATCAAAGTTCCATTGATTCTCGTGTGATTACTGAAAGTTTTAGAAAATAGTTAGAGCTCAAAAGTATAAATATTTTTATTATAAACCTCAAAAATAAATTACATAATAGGAGTCTATTTAAAGTCTTTAAAACCCCTAAAATACTTACAAAAACATTTTAAAGTTAATCTAAGCTAGATATTATCTTGTCTGAACTTTGTTTTAGTATGGAAACCCTAAAAATTTTTCTAATACAAGTATAAATAACACCTAAACATATAATTCCAAAAATAATTAAGATGAAATTAATGCCACGACCTATTCCTAATTTGTATCCTATCTCATACTCATATGCTTGGAGAAAACTTGTACTCGAGTTTATTGTTTTGTATTGAAATTGATTTCTTCCACTCCATTTGAAAATATTCTTGGAATTAGGGAAGTCTTCAATTTATCTTTCGCATATAAAAAATCTAGAAGCTCTTTCTTACCAATCTTCAAATGATTCGTGAGATCAACAAATAGTATATCTTTAATGTGATGAACAACTCCATTGAAATCAATATATTTCCCATTCTCCCAAAAAGTTCTTGATATTGCAACTTTTTAGTGATATTTATGTATTCTTCATTGACACCTTTGAGCATATCTCATCAAGTGGTTGTTCATCAAATTTCTACACTAAGTGGACTTTCAGACCATCATCCTAATAATCCTTATACCCTGGTTGCAAATCTCAATCTACAAGATTATCCTCATCATAATCTTCATCAGTTGCATAAGACTCATCACATTCATCAAATGACTTATCATTCCCATTAGAATCATTACCTGAATTAGGATGGTTACGATTCTATCTTAGATTTTTTTCATGAACACATTGTTCCAAAAGCATCACAAGGTCACGCTCATAGACTTCTTCTACGAGCATCTCATTGCCTAGGCATCTCCATGACACCATCACTCAGGATTTTCAGCTCTAATATCAACTGATGTAGTGAAAGCTCTATGAGAAAGACCCAGAATAAAAGCTAGAAACACTCTTCTAAAGGACTGTTGATTTACAAAAAAAGTGCCAATCAATTAGACACTAAATGCTCGTTGAATCACTCACGATTGTTAAAAATTTGGAGAAAAATTGAGATACTTTCTCTGAAATTATATTAAACCAAGTCTTCCATATTCAGATTACACCATAGGATCAGATTTAAAAGTTTCAAAAAAACTCTAAAATACCATACTATATATATCTCTAAACTCCCACTAACCTATATACTACCATAATAGGACTTTTATCAATATGAAAACCGAAACATCTCTTCCCATACAAGTACAAATAATGTCTAGACATATAATTTCAAAAATAATAAAAATAAATATAAAAATACACATTAGTATCATAACCAATTCTTAATTTATTCCCTACATCACGTCTATATTGAGATGGTTATCCATGTCGGTCTTGTTATAAAAAAATTATAAAAATAAAATACATAATAAAGAAAAGCATATGCGATTCTCATAAGAACAATGATGATTTAGATCGTTATTTTATGCTAGATACAACAACACTATAATCACCAAATTAAGCCAAAGAATGAAGTGTACTTAGATTTGCCACCATGATTCAGATATGAGGCACTAGGCTTCCTCTCCTTATCTCACTTACCTTATGGTGGCTTATCAATGGGATAAGACACCAGCCTATACACTCTTTTTGTATACAGAAACTAGGGCAAACAGGAGAGTTGGCCTTTGCCAATTAGGGTAGACCTTTATTGTGCCCTCCAATAAAGAAGTACACTAGTGAGAGGCCCTACACCCTATTCAATCTCATTCATTAAATATATATGAGATGTACCTAAGCCCCACTTATAGACTAACATTCGAGCCATTTTACAAAATCAAATAAATAATCAATAATAGCCCACATATTTGAATTCTAACATTTTGTAAAAGACTCTCAGATTGAACATAATTTTATTGGCGACAAAATAGATAGTCCAAGCACAAACATCTCAAAACAGAATCATGTTCAATCATAATGTTAATACCAAATCATAGCAGTCATTGTGTCACTCATTGACAAAATATTTCCCATGGTTACAAATATTAATGGATCATCAACACAGACTCCTGAATGTGACAAGGTGTAGTGTAAAACATATTTAACATCATGGATCCAACATATATGTATCATTATCTAATTCCACATAAGATCCTACTTTTTATGGTCATGTTTGACCCTTCAATAATTTTTAAAAAAGTAGGCATAATGCTTCTAAATCAAAATACTATCACACTCCATACTGAAGCTATAAGAATGCTCATATATCAAAGCATCACTTCTAACTGAAGTATCACTTCTCAATGGGAGCATTCAATCTCAATATCTATTTAACCTGTATGAGCTCATTAAAGGTTAAATTTCATAAAATATAGTACATATACATAAACATTTGATACAATATTAATGAGCAAATAAGCTTTATTTCAATAAAATTATATTGAGAATACAACAAAAAAGGTCACAATATAATGCTCAAACTAAAATGACATCAGGACACCCATACATTCAACGTGTCACACAAAATCACATGGTCCTATTCCCTTAGTTAATAGATATGTCAACATAGACTTCGTTCTGATTGTTCATATTCAATATCATATTTATCAACCATCACTCTAACCTTATAATATTAAGATCTATGTATTTAGCACTGCCAGAATTTTTATGCTCTTAGAGAAATCTACGGCACAAAACTATCACAGTTAATACTAACATGTTTAAAGATGAAATTCAAAACTTTAGCCCAGAGATGAAAATTTTCAACCAAATAGGATGAGCGCCAAGGTTAAAATATGCAATAGTTTTCGCTTGCATAGTGGAAGAACGCACAAGTGATTGCTTTGCACTCTTCTAAGATAGTGCACTAACTACAAATTGGAAAATGTAATTGTAGTGGATTTCATATTGTTTGTACATCCCGCAAGATAAGCCACTATGTGCCCAATAACCTCTAGGTTATCAACTCTTTTATGAACCAACATATGATTCTTTGTTTTATGCAATTATCTCAAGAATTTTTTTTTACAGCCAACCGATGATCATTGCCCAATTTTGTAGAGTATCATCCCAATACCTTACAACATAAGCTATGTTTGGCTTGGTGTAAACCTCAGCATACATCAAACTACCTACATCACTAGAATAAAGGACATTCTTCTTAGCTTCCTTGTTAACTTCATTATAAGGACATTGATTCTTATAAAGTTTTCCTCTTAACAGAAATGAGTTACTTTAGGTTTACAATTTTGCATGTAAAAATGATTAAGTACACTGTAACAATATCCCTTTTGAGATAACTCAACCACCTTTTGTGATCTATCCCTATGAAATTCTATCCTCAACAGGTACATAACCACTCCAAGATATTTCATATCAAAAGCCCCTGAAAGTATCCACTTTGCTTCATGTAAAAGACATAAGTTTTTGTATGCTAGGAGAATATCATCAACATAGAGAACAAGAAAAATGAAGTTACTACTACTGATTGTATGATGCACAAAAGAGTTGATTTTATTACTTTCAATGCCTAGAGATTTGCAGCACTTCATGAAATTTGAGGTACCATTGTCTAGATGCTTATTCTAGACCATAAATACTCTTTTCATGTGACAAACTAAATATTCTATTTCAGAGTTTTGAAAACCTTCTAGTTGAATCATGTATACTTCTTCACTTGAGAAACCACGTCTTAGCATCCATTTGATGAAGTTCTAACTCAAAATGTACTATTATAGCCATAATAATTCTGAATAATTGATATTATAGGAGAAAAAAAATCTATGTATGATCAATAGCTTCCCTTTGAGTACATATTTTTGCTACCAATATGGCCTTGTACTGGTCAATGTCTCCTTTTAAATTACTTTTAGTTTTGAAGACCTGTCTACACCTAATCGGTTTAAAACCTTCAAGAAACTAAACAAGTTTGCATACATCATTCTCTACCATAAATTGCATTTTTTTCTTTTATTTCTTCAATCCACTTATTTGCTTGAGTGTTAGAGATAACATCATCATAACAAACATGATCAGTAGAGAGTTTTCAAGCTCCCCCAAATAGACCACTAAATCATCAGGAATTGCAGGCCTCTCTCTATGTGATCATCTTATTGGCATATGTGTCTTGTTTGTCTCTAGATGGAATGGTAAAGGATTTACCAAATTTGGTCATTTTATTCAACTAATTATTAGAGCGTTGTTAGAAGACAAGCAAAGGCATTAGATACTGAGGGGGAATATGACTTTCATGTTTTCTTTATCTAGGAAACACACATGGTCTACAACATCAACTCCAAAACCTCTGGTAATAGACTCAATGACTCTAGAGGCACGATTAAGAAAATAGAACCTATAGCCTTAGAGGCTTAAAGGCTTGTTTTAGGGCAAGTTCCTTTTGATTGATTGTAAATCCTCACCTCAGGTGGAAAAGAGAGAACATATTTTACACATTTCTATGAACTAGCAGATTCATCCATACTAACCGTGGAGTTTCTAAGAATTGAAAAAAGCCCAAACTTTAAGGTGATTTAAATTAGGTTTATGTCCAGTCCAAAGCTCAAATGGAGTTTTTGGAACGACTTAGTGGATATTCTATTCAAGATGTACACGATAGTTTAAAGTGTCTCACACTATAGAATATTAGGTAAAGTAAGTTTGCTCATCATACTCCTAATCGTTTCAGTGGGAGTGCAATTATGACGCTCAGCCTCACAATTTTATTCAGGGGTACGAAACATTGTGTATTGAGCAACTATACCACAACTTTGCAAGTGCTTTGCAAATGATCCTAAATGTTGTCCAACGTCCCCATGCTTTCTATAATCCTCACCAACCTTATTAGTTTTGTAATTTTCGAATGTACACAAGTTAGATATATGTACCCATAAGTTGAGTAATGGTCAATAACTGTGATAAAATATTTATTTCCACATAAGGTAGAAGACAATGGTCACAAATATGAGTGTGTATGATTTTCAAAAGTTCATTTCTATGAGTGGCACTCTTTCTCTTGGACTTAGTTAATTTTTTAATGCAATCAATACGAGTTTCAAAATCAATAAAGTCTAGACGAGGTAATATTTCACACTTCATAACTCTTTAAATTCTTACATTTGAAATGTGTTCAACGCCAAGATTTTCAACATTCCTAATGTAATTACTACCAAATTTAATCTATATCCATGACTAGACAATAACTCTCACCAACCACGCATGAATCACTATTAGAAATTTGGTCTTTAATGACTTTAGGTAAAAAATATACACAACAGTTCATTTTGGTAATGTCATAATTTCATGAATAAATTATTATCATCGTAATTGTTCTTTGTGCATGGCCGTAATTTTTAGAACGTCGTGCAAACTTATATTTCACGAGGGTAGATTTACAAAACGTCGCAAGAGAAAATGATATTTTACAACAACAATCATAAAGTGTCGTTATTGGTTTATGACAGTTTTCCTTTATAGCGTCATGCAAATATGTCTGATATATTTCACAAGAGTCTTTTATAAAACATCGTAAGAGAAAATATCTTTTCCGTGACATCTATGAAGTGTCGTTTTAATTTTCATGAAAATAAAGGCATAACATCATGAAATAACATATGATATATTTCACGATGGTAGTATTTGAAACGTCGTAAGAGAAAATAATCTTTAACATAACCATCGCAGGAGAAAAAAATTAAAAATGCGGGTTGCTTGAAAAAACCCAAAAACAAAACATACAAAAATGTGGGTTCAGAGAAGGGCTTTTAATGGCCTGGTTTGAGAGAGAGAAAATTGATGTTAATTTTTGACGACGTTAATTTCTTGTATGATGGTAGTATGATAAAACATCGTAAAAATCTCCATAAAACACGACGGTCATTCACTTCTTACGATGTCATATATAATAGTCGTCGTTAATCATTTTACTATTTATGATGATAGACAAAAATAACATGATGTTTGTCTCAGTAAACGTCATGGTAGCATTAACCTTTAACGACGTTTATTTAAAATACCCTCGTTGTAAAGATGCTATTTTATGATTTTTTTTCCTACCGTCGTAAAAGGTAAAAGACATTACACGACAGTCACATGGATGACGTTGAATCCCCACGGTCTATAGTAATAGACGACATGTAATTACCATTGTAAAATGCATTTTTTGTAGTAGTGAATTAAAGTAGATATGAAAACTTTCATTACCAAAGTTAAAAGAATATCTAAACTCATCAAGTTTTGAAACAGACGCTAAGTTTCGACGCCTAAAAGGAGTAGAAACTTTATTTTCTAAATCATGGAAAGAATCATTTTGGGAAAATAATCTAATAGTTCTTACGAACTCTACTTGGACTCAAAATCCATTGCCCAATCATTGTTTCCTCTCCTTCACTTGGCTTATGTTTGCTTATGAACCCCCATGCTTTATTTTTCTTCTCAAGTCAAAGTTTGTATTTGTAACAATCATATTTCTTCTAACAAATTGACTTGGAGATCCAACATTTTAACTCCTTTAATGTCAAGTTTAAAAGGCAACCAGGATTTTGAGTCTGACATGGGTTTCTTCTAGAAGTTCTTGTTCATTATTCCTCAGAAGTTTGTTCCTTTATTGTGGTGAAATAGACCTTTAACATTGTGTGAGATGAACCGAATTCTCACTCATAACTTTTCCTCACTTTTGACTTTCTTTTTCATAGACACAAATAGATTTCAATTCACTACGCCCCATTTTTCTTTCTTGGTGTGGTAAGAGGTTTTCAAACGGTCCGAATTGGAAAGAATGGAGTTTAAGGCTTGATGAACTAGTGGGGCTTCGAGAATGACAATTTTAAGGTTCGTAAATGTATTGGTTATTTTCTGCACTCCAATAATGTAGGATCAGACTCCACATATCCCATCATACCTCATATTTGAAAAATGATCCATTAGTTCTCCAGTTTCAGCCTTTTCAAAGTCAAGGTACTTTCGTCCTTTGGCCTCAAGAATCTTTGACTACTTCAGAGATATAATGGAAACATTTTGTCATAGTTGAGAGTAGGGAGTGAAAACACCAATTCAGCAGAGAACGACCACAAACCTCTTCATGAGACTCAATCGATTAGCTCTCTCCCAATCTCATATATGACTTTCTGATAAGTAGTACCTGATTCTGTTGGCTTAAGGAGCTCATCTTCAAGCATGGTTATGCCTAACTAAGTTAAGCCTAAAGCTAACTCAATATCTCTTTTTGATCTCTTAAAACTGTTATCAGTCAAAGTCTCAATAGTACAAATTGCTTGTTCATAGTAACATTATCAAGTTATTTTTTGATCTCTTATCCGTTATCAGTCAAAGTCTCAATAGTACAAATTGCTTATTCTTAGTAACATTAGCAAGTGTAAAAATAACATTAATAATAAGTATCACAACATTTTATACATGCAACAGACTATGAGAGTCTTAGTGCAAATTTTGTATACTCCCTTTGGAGCAAGTATAGACTATACCTACCTTATACAAGTCGATTAATAAGATAACTTTTGAAAAGCCCATCACCTTATAGCTGATAGACTCCCTATAGCTAAAATTTAAACTTCACTACTAATCGCTCCCATTGACTAACATTATTACACATAATACTACCCCATTTGTAAGGTAATCATATGCATTAATAATAGAAACAACAAAGGCATCCTAGAATCTTTATGAGAACTTTAATGAGTATCAATAAATAACTCACTTTGACAATATTACTTATCTTTACTCATAAAGTTTCTCAACTAGGACATGCCATTAAAACATATAGCCAACTTAAAAAATTCTATAAATAAATTATTGATTACGCTTTAGAATATAATAAACACACAGAAACAATCCAATAAAAAATATTATCCACATCAAAATCTCAAATTAAAACCTCAAACATAGAATCTAGAAATTTATGATTTTAAGACATGTTATCAACTAGACCGACATTAAAAGAAACAAAATATATAAATGGATAAGCGCATCTAGGGTTTTTATAATTAAGATTCCATGTACTGTAGCTGACTTTGTGGTTGGGGTGTGGAAATGAGTCATAGAGACAGGTTTGGCCTGAGCCTAAAGCTAGGGCCTCTCTTGCCCCATTTCATATATATATATATATATATATAAATATGAATGATCATTTTTAAGTTTTAAGAAGTTTTAAGTTAATTATGAACTTAATATTTTATCTTTTGACTTGTTTTGTAACAACCTAGAGAAGTTTCCTAATACTTTTGTTTTTTTTCTTATATTTGTTTATAGTATTTCTTTAAATTCTACTCAAACATGTTCAAATTGCTTTAAAAAAATTTGTACAATATATAATAAATCTGCTGAAATCATTGAAAATTTCTTTATGTTATTGGTCTAGTTTACAAGTTTTTTTCATTTTCTGAAATGGTAAACATACTGTTTCTCACATTCTGAAATGGTAAAAATTCTATTTACTTAGAAAATGGTTGTTCCAACATTTTTATACTCATTTACAAAGATGATTAACTATAAAAATGAAGACAATGTCTATTTTTTTTACCAATGCCTAACAAATTAGATAGGGGAATGATGGAAAATACATTAGAATGAGCATATCAAATAGTAAGTCTATTTTTTTAACAACAAGTAAATTATATATTTATTTATCGATGAGATAGATACAATTGAACGATTAATGAACGTATCTCTCATTTTATTTTTACTTTTTTTTCTAAAAAAAAGAAAATGAAGAGAGAGAAGGCGGTGCACAAACAAAATTAAAGTTGAGTTTTTGGATACTACTGCACTCATTATGTAAGGTAAGTTAAAAACTATATTTACATCTAATATTTTTTTAAGAATCATTTGTACTTATTATAGAAAGGTCATTCTTACCAAAAATCGAAAGAAAATTTCAAATAAATCTTTACCTGTTACTTTACTCTCACCTCTTATTACTCTACAGTTTTTCATTTTCCCCAACAACAATTAACAAATTGCAAAATTTGGTTATCTTACTCCAATAAATGCCAAATGGCGCAAATATTATTTGTCTTATTATTAATTCTTTTTTCTACATTTCTTCTCTCCTTCCATCTCAATTTATGTTTTAACTAGTGTACAAATCTCATGACTATGTCTTATTATTAATACTTGTACCCATTTTTTTATTTAAAAAAATAGTATTTATTAACATTACTATTATAACTATATACATTGTTGAATTCTTATGGGTAAACTTGCAGATTTTTAATACCAACGAAATTTGGAAACCCAAAAGGTCCAAGCTTGTGTTTTTAAACAATTCGTAGCAAATAGTAGTTTTCTAATTTTCTAATACTCATGCCACAGAGAATGAAATCTCACAAAGAGAATTATATCCTGGCTTTCAACTTTAACAACTTTTTTTTGGAACTTTAACAACTTTAAACCATAAAGCTTCAATATTATTAGTTTTTTTTAAATTATCCGCTTTATAGAATATCGTTTAGTAGTTACTAATTAAATCTCCAAAAGATAACTTCCAACTTCACATGCATACAACAAAACATCAGATTCAAAATTTTGAAAGACATTTTGTAGGAAATTCCACTTCACGAATTTCACTTATTCATGTTTACTTATTAGGATTCCAAATCTAGTATGTCGTGCTCGGGTACCACATGTTAAATTTTTATTTTATACAAGATACAGGAACACTAAAATTCCAGAATTTACCACCATGATTAAGATACTAGCTAGGCACTAAATCTTACTCTCTTTGTCACCATTTATCTTATGGTGGGTATCAATAGAACAAGACATCAGCCTTTGCCCTAGAGAGGAGAACTTTATATTGGAGGTTCCCTCATTCCTTTTATCAAGCATAATGATGTGAACCGTGCTTTAATGAGTTTGAATATGCAACGTCAAGCGGTACCGCTTTCTCGGTCCAAAAAGTGCATTGTTGGAACTGGGTTGCAACGCCAAGTGGCTCTAGATTCAGGGGTTCTGTTATAGTCGAGCATGGGGAAAAGATCATTTATACCGATACTGACAAGATCATTTTATCGGGGAATGAGTATACTCGAAGCATTCCATTAGTTATGATCAATGTTCTAACAAAAATACTTGTATGCATCAAACATTCCGAATTCCGTAGGGTAAATGCATTAAAAAAGGATAAATTTTAGCGGACGATGCTGCTACAGCTGGCGGCGAACTAGCTTTAGGAAAAAAGGTATTAGTAGCTTATATGTCATGGGAAGGTTACATTCTGAAGATGCGGTACTAATTAGCGAGCGTCTGGTATATGAAGATATTTTTACTTCTTTTCACATACGAAAGTATGAAATTCTAACTCATGTGACAAGCCACGACCCTGAAAGAACTAACGAAATACCACATCTAGAAGCTCACTTACTCCGCAATTTAGAAAAAAATAGAATTGTGAAGTTGGGATCTTCTGTATTGAGGATCATCGAAATAAGCAAGCATACTATTTCTACAAAAAAAAATATTATTTATGGGTATTTCAATCGAAATACCGGAACGAGGCACTAATTTTTCTCTCGTTGTTGAAGTGATTCAAATTGAATGATGAATATATTTCTTCACCTCTTTGCCAATAAATCAGAATTCCCTTTGAAAATAGCAGGATATGTGAGATTACAATGACCCATTCATATGATTCGATTAAGTTATGAATAATCAGGAATTATGCTTTCTTTTTTACCAGAAAGATCCGAACTAAAAAATTTATGTCTCACCTGATCATTATTTACCGAAAGGCTAGAAATATATCTTTCTTCGACATAAATATAATGAACGTTAATTTGATCTTGATCCTTGTAGAGTGAAAAAGGAACTATACTGGATTTGCACGAACCTCCTGATAATACCCATAAATGACTTATTTTTGGTAAGAGATGGACATGTAAACGAGAAATACCTTTTTTGGATAAAGGCAGAGATTACTCGATCCATTTCTGTATCGCTCATGATATATATAATAACTCAGGCACCTGTTTCAAATGCATATCCCATTTTTGCACAGCAAGGTTATGAAAATCCACGAGAAGCGACCGACCGTGTTGTCTGTGCCAACTGCCATTTAGCTAACAAGCCTGTGGATATTGAGGTTCCACAAGTTGTACTTCCTGATACTGTATTTGAAGGAGTTGTTCGAATTTCTTATGATATGTAACTGAAACAAGTTCTTGCGAATGGTAAAAAAGAGCTTTGAATGAGGGAGCTGTTCTTATTTTACCTGAGAGATTTGAATTATCCGGACCGAACCCGCCAAAAAAAATCATAGATAAATATAACTGTTATTTATTTAATGAAAAGATAGAAAAATTGAGAAAATAAAAACTATACTTAACAAATAAAATGATGAGAATTCAGTAGCGGAAAGCATCACTAGCGGCATGTGGAATCCAACTTTTAAACGCCTCCCATTAAGAAGCGGACTAGTGCAGGCCATGCACCAATCAAATTCAAGAAATATAAACATGACATGGGCCTAGGTCTGCTTATAGATCAATTTAATATTGGGCTTTACCTGCCATGTACTATATAGACTAATATTCAACTAGTAATGTTCATAAAAAGGTAATTTAAAAAAAATATAAAAAAGGATCACAAGTATAAAAAATATAAAAAATTATTCACTAACATGATTTTCGAGAAAATGGACATTCACCTGCTAGAAGATTCACCCACTCACACTACTTGCTCTAAATTTTAATAGTTTATATTGTTTGTACCATTATAATTTTTACAGTGTATTTTACATGTACGGTATATTTTAAATCAACTTTGTGGATGGTAAATTAAAATTTCGTAGCGTGGAGAACATGTTTTTGTGCCGATTTTTTGTATCTTTTTAGAATTAGGATAACTATTTTTTATTTTTATTTTATCTTTGATTGCTTTTTTTTAAATAACATATTATTGATCTTCACCCAATATTCAACAGATTACAAAATCAAATAAACAATGGGAAAAATGAAAAGTCAATTAAGAACCAAAACCCATTCGTTGAATCACAATGAAAGTTTATAATCTCGTGAACAAATTCAATTCATGTAAAGCTAGAAGGGATAATTTCTAGATCAACAAGGGATTTTAGAGGTGAACCACTGCATAACCGAAATAGGAGCCTTGATCAAAGCCAAAGCAAACTCCACTATTATAGTCACGCAAAAGCAGCATGGACATAAACAGCTCAACACCAATCTGCAAAAGAAAATTATAATCATACAAAAAAATCCCACAAAAGATCTAATAGAATTCAAAACCCATGAATTTTTAGGCGAGATGGAACTAACCCGACGATCCAAATGATGACACCAACGAAAGAAACGAGGAGGGAGAGGAAGGCGAAGGGAAGGCCAAGTAGAAAGCCAAGAGGCCTGCATTCACAATCTTCACAACAACAGCACATGGTTTAGTTATTACCCTTTTCGTTTACGTATTATGGTGTCTTGAGAGCAGCAAGAAGACCACTCCGTTCAATTCAAAGCTCAGTTTCTCAAACCAGTCAAGTAGGAATAATATATCACGCTAGCGTCGTCTTCAAGCTCAACCAAACCTCCTACCGGCTCTTGCCAGCCTCTTTGATTCTGTCTGTCAAGAATATTTTATAGCGACCCACATGAGAATTCCAGTATTATTATTAGTTGCATAACATAAAAAAAGTTAAATCATTTGGTCTACTAGTGTTAAAATAATGATCCAAAGTCTTTTGTCACTTCTGCTTGGAACATTAAGACAATATATTAAAATGGTATTGGTCTTTTCATAGGCAATAACACAACGTAGAGATTACAAAAAGAACTGAAACAAAGTGTAAGACAACATTTAGCATCGTTTTATGTTGCTTGGAAAGGCAATACGAGCAAATTAATTCAAACATGATTACAAGGTAAAAAAATACCTTGAATAAAAAAACATTTGCTTCAAGGAATGTTTATTTTTTTGTTAGTCACTTCAATAACACATGTCCCAACCCGATTTCACACATTTTCAAGCGAGAGAATCGTCATTGAAAAATATCTTGAAATGGGCACTAACTTTTTACAATGATATAGATCTTTAATAACAGAACTACCTAGCTTCTCTGAATAGACTACAAAAGCATGTGATATATAATTAACATTGAAGATCAGAACCTTTGGAAATTATACTCCTATTTTGCTAATCAAATGGTCATCATATCTATTCTCCTTTTAACCAATTTTTTTTGTTAAATCTTGGTTAGTGCCTGTGCATAAAGGGAAGTAGAGCTGACTATGCATGCCAGCTCACAAGGGTGGTATGTCATCATCCTTAACTTATGATATGAACCCCACCGACGATTTACGATAAAAGTCGATAACAATGATGGTTCAAGAACTCCAAGAACGTGAAAGGCAAGATTGTTGAGCCTTAACCCATTATCTAGCAAGATAAGAACTAAGATTACGAATGATAGAAACGCCACGCCAAGAAACCTAAGAATCACTCAAGAATCAAGGTGATAAGTTTGGTTATTTGAGCGCCACAAGACTAACTTGATAAGCTCAAAGAGTTCTTTCAAGAACAAAGAGGACACACCTCACAATAACATAAACTTGTTTTCAATATTCATGACATGATTACAAATTTCGTGGGTACCATGTTTTATACTTGGAACAACCCTCCAAGAATAGGAAAAACGTTAATTTTAGCTTTGAAACAACACCAACATTAAAGTAAATAAGTTCTCACATTTTTAGACCTTTTTTGACTACTAATAATAAGTAAATATCACTAATTGACTATGAACAATGTATTTAAGCATAACCAATCCAAGCTAGATCATCCCCATATTTAATAGCCTTGAAAATAGTTCAATTCATGTCATTTCATGGCCTTATCTTGATGAACACGTTTTTGTAGGTTCATTATCATTTTCAATTATTTTTATATGCTAATTAGACTCTTCAATGGCCTTGATGACATGCATAAAGCCTTGATTTTCATTTGGACCCATATTGGGCTTCACTTTTCCAGAATCATTTCAATTCTCTTGAATCATCCCAATAAGTGTTTTCTTGAAATTTTGGGCTCTAAGTCTTGTAATTGGACTACCAGGGAGTGATAAAAGATCTTGTGCAAGTTCCGCTACATTCCCGCGTGTATGCTCAGCCCCACGTCCATTTTCAGCTCCTAGATTTGCATCAACTTGTGCTGACTCTTTTGGTTAATAATTGCTTTTATATATGAAATCACATTAAAAGGGAATAATTGTTTAAGCTAACAAGTACGTTTAATTACATATGTGGAGAAAGAAACTCATAAACCACAATAATCTTTCCCAACCCAGCTGAAGCCTGTATCTTTAGATATCCCTTTGACCTTTATAACCTATATCAGCAGACTCATACTGTCCCACTTCTCATCCCTTGCTGAAGTTTTTGACAGTGCAATGTATAGTATATCCTTTGTCGATTATCAGTATTCAACATAAAAAGTTCATTCGCAACTATATTTGCCATCTACAAATTACAACCATGAAGCATACAAGAACTTAATAAGTTTCCCATACATCAGTGTTTGGACTTTCAGGCATCCCTATTACGAATTCCCATGCTTGGACCAAACTCTCCCACCACGTCTTAAAAGATCAACCATGCAAGCATAGTCCTCCATTTTCAGTTTCAATGAGTAGTCCTTCTCCACATGCTCTTTCAAATATCTTTCTCCCTTTTCCAACAAGTCTTGCATGTCCACAGGCTGAAAGAGCACTAAGGAAGGTAACATAATTAGGCTCAATAAGGTATTCTTTTTGCATTATGCTGAAAATCTCAGCACTTCATTTAGTTATCCATTCTCCCCATATCCATCTATTATAGATGTCTATGAAAATAACTTTTCATTTACATCTAAACCACATGTCTACACTTCCCATGTTCAAATGCTGATAAAATCGAGCAAACTCCAAATACAATAGTAAATGTTGAAATTGTAAGGGGGAAATCCGCGACTATAGAGTTAGACGTAGATTATCCTGGCAGAATAATAAGAAAACAATAAGAAATATAGATGAAAATTAAAGGACACTATAGTTTATGTGAAAAAAACTCTTAATGGAAAGAAAAATCACGGGAAGACATTTGGTATTATATTGTATTCACCTTTTTTTTGTCTTTTTGTAGTGGATACATCTGCCGATATTTATAGATACAATAGAGAATATTCTAAGAGCACAAAATATTCTATTCCCCTAAATTTCTTCAATCAATCTTAACTGAAATATTTTGAGAGGCAACTAGATCCGTTGACTCCATTTGACGGTTGTGGCTGCTTTGCTATGGTGTCTATCTGTGCCTCTTTTTATGATTTGTTCTCAACTTATCTTTAGGTGTTGAGGCAGTGACTCATCAATTCTGTATAAATATATTCTAAATTTAAAGTAAAAATATTCCCGTTGTGAGTAAATACATCTTCGTTCTTCCTTATATAGATGTCTGCTAACCTTGTAAACGTAAATATTACCTATGTAAATGTATTTGTTTACTATATAAAGATGCTCGTTGTCAACTCTAAATGTAATTTTTTCAACCCTTGATGTGCGTCTATTCTTGGTGCATAGCCGCCCTTTGGTCTTTGGTCTCGATAACCTTTTATCAAAGGTGCATATTTATTCCTTTACAGATGCCCCTGCGCTTTGCGTTTTCTTGTCACATTGGGAATGCCAAGTGCATTATTTATGTTTTACCTTCGTTTATGAGGTTGGCTTACTCTGAAGCTTTTGTTTTGTTGTGGAGTACTTTCATGCTTTCATCTTCATTTTGATTCTATTGATGGATCATTTGTTCTCATTGCATTGGATTCATTTTAGAAAATTTCCATCTTAGTGTAGTCCATTCCCAATGACTTAGATTCATTTTAGAGCCATGGCCCCAGGTTATTTTAGAGAACGGTTTTCCATTATTAAGGACTTATAGGTACATCGTAGAACTGTGACCCCATTTTTCTTTTGGAGAACGGTTTCCCATTCTCAAGGAATTATAGGTTCATTGTAAAATTATGGTCCCATTTTTTATTTAAAGAATAGTTTCATTCTCAAAGACTTACATGTTCACTGTATAACTGTGGCTCATTGGCGTAGAGTTTCTCCTGTTTTCTTCACCAGAGGCTCATTGGTAAAGTTTCTCTCATTTTGTTCGCTACGGTCTCATTGGCAGAGTTTCTCCAATTTTCTTAATTTTTCTCTTTCTCGTACATTAAGATCTGCAACAAGAATGTTGTACAAAAACACCATATATAATAATAAATAATTTAATAGAACGAGTATCGTTTCACAGTTTCATCGCAAGGATTTTGGTTTGATGCCTTGCATCTAACATTTTCATAATAGATTTTCTAAAAAAATAAATATTGAGTGATGGTCTTAAATTCTTTAATGATTTTTTGTGAGTTTCAAAATCCAAAAACTTTATGTCTTATAAGTTTGAGTCAGTTTTGCTTATTAACAGTATGGACGTAATATATCGTAACTTTCTTTAGGAAGCTCAAAACCTCACTCCAAAAAACTCTTCAGGAATCTGAATTCTGTAGCTTTCTAACAACGTATGATTTTTTATCTAACTCTCCCCGTATTAGTACAGTTTAATAATTGAATTCGAGTAATCTGCGCAGCTTTCTTTCCAAACAACCTGCATGAAAACTGCCATAACTTTTGCCTGTGAGCTCCAAATTAAGTTCCGCATACTTATTCTGGAAGCTAAATTCCGTATATTTCTAATGAAATATCCTTAGTCGGTATTGTTTAAAGATTCAATTTTAGTGATGTTCACAACCTTCTTTTTCGAATAACTTGTATGAAAACCACCATAACTTTATATTGGGAGCTTTAAATTGAGCTCCACAAATATCTTTAACAAGTATACTTTCGTATCAACTAATGGTATATGATTCATCATGTAATTATCTTTCAGCTAGTATAGTTTAATGTCTGTAGTTTACTGATCTTCACAATTTGTGCCATATATGATTTTCACATTAGAGGGCATCCTGGTAAGATAGTCTAGCCATAAGTTTTCAGAGTTAAATATATGATTTTTAATGTTTCAATTTGGATTCATGATCTCAGTAAAAAAAAAGCATTTTAGCATTGACAATATACTCATGGTTATAATATTAACGATGTAAGTAGATGGTAATAAACATATAGTGCACCAAAGTATTGACGATGATTAAGAATTCAATGAGAGGTTGATATTTATTGTTGATGTTGAAAACTTCAACATTGATCTTCATGAAATCTTCTCTCCACATAGGGGTCTTCTCGGGCGGGAACCTACAGATAAAGAACTCTAAGGCGCAGAGAACCAGGGGCGGTTTTTCGTCGTAGAGCTTCTGATGCCTAATTTAGTATCCTGAAGAAATTTTTTGGCATAATTTTCTTAGGGGAGAGAAGGTATACCTTGTACCATTTGTAAATGTGGTTTTTATATCTAAAGCCTTGGAGGAGGAAGCATGTCAAAGAAGCCTCTTGGAGGAGTGTTGGAGAAGCTTTACGAGACACAAAGCCTATCTTGACTTTCGTTGATAAGTGGCATATCAAAGTCACCATTATTGTCTGGAAAGAATTCTCTTTCTCAGCTATAGCTATGGTTGACTCTGGTGCTGACTTAAATTGTATCAATGAAGGACTGGTACCTTCTCGATATTTCTCTAAAACAACAGAGATTCTTAATGCTGCTGACGGTAGAAAACTTGTAGTCAAATATAAGTTACAAAATGCTGCTGTCTGCAATAATGGAATCTGTCTGGAGATGCCATTTATAATGGTCAAGAATTTATCCCATGATATTATATTGGGAAATCCTTTCTTATATATGCTTTATCCTATTAAAAGTGTAGATGAAAATGGGATTACCAGTCTTGTTAATTCGCAAGATATAACTTTTCAATTTGTTTCACAACCTCGTTATCACGAGATTGATATTTTACAAAAACAAATTAAAAGGAAAGAAAATTTCTTAAATTCTTTAACAAAAGAAATAGCTTACAAGAAGATAGCTGAAAAAATTCAACAACCAGATATACAAAAGAAAATTTAAGAATTACATGACCATATTATTCAGACAATTTGTTCCGATCTTCCTAATGCATTTTGGGAACGAAAGAAACATATTGTTCATTTACCATATGAACCAGACTTTAAAGAAAGTCAAATTCCAACTAAGGCACGACCTATTGCTATGAGTCCAGAATATCTGGACATGTGTAAAATTGAAATACAGGACTTATTACAAAAAGGATTAATTCGAAAATCCTACAGTCATTGGAGTTGTCCAGCTTTTTATGTTAATAAAAATGATGAGTTAGAACAAGGAGTTCCAAGGCTTGTTATCAATTATAAACCATTAAAATTTTTTAAACCATTAAATAAAGTTCTGCGTTGGATTAGATATCCGATACCCAACAAAAGAGATTTATTAAATAGGCTTTATTCAGCCAAAGTTATGTCAAAAATTCTTATTACGTGTTGATTGCTCTGCAAAAGATATTCTTGAAAAAGATGTTAAAAATATAGCATCTAAACAAATATTTGCAAGATGGCAAAGCATATTTTCTGTATTTGATTTTGATATAGAGTTTATTAAAAGATCTGATAATTGTTAACCTGATTTTCTAACTCGTGAATATTTATAGGGCTCGAATGGAGAAAACATCCAAAGCCTCCACAAACAAAGGCAAGGCCAAAGCCTCTGACGGGTCTTATCAGATCCATCCAACCAGTTCTTACAAGACAGTTATGGGTAAAACCCCAGAATAATTAAGAAAAGAAGCCTTAAAGGCTACTCCTAAAGAAAATAAGTTACGTGCTTATGCGTATGCTATTGTTGTTTCGTTTAATATGACAAATGAATTTATCTATCCGTATATCCCTGCTGCTACTATATGGATAACTCCTCTTGAGCTTAAGTATGCTCATCTTGCTGCTCCTGAAGGTGCTCAGTTTTATCTTCAGGAATTTACTGATCCATTCCTTTATCCCAAGGATTACAATTTTTATTATGCCATTCTTGAAGCCACTAATTTTGTGAAATTGGATTCTGTAAATCGAACATGGGGGAATGGGCTTATTCAAAGGCCTTTATTAAAACTGTTCTTACTCCTGAACAATGGCCCGACGATCTCTACCGGTACAAAGAACTTCTGAAATATCAGAAAGACCAAACAAAATTTTGGTTCAACTACTTTGATTATATCAAAGCCTGGGATGGTGCTTTCTGTTATGAGAATAGACAGTGGAAACATAGCTGGTTTTTTCAATTTTGAGACTTTGATCTCAGTTCACTACTACAATGGTTTTTAATGTGGTTCACTAATTGGGGATTTCATCCTATCACTCTTCCTGATAAAATCAAAACTATTTATGAAGATTTTATCCGCACAAATGTGTCGTTAAAAAACCCGACAATACAATTTGCTAAACTTTGTCAAGTACCATGGATTGTTAAATGGGATGTTACTATCTCCAAAGTACCTCTTCGTAAATTTGGAAAGATTGTAACCCATATCCCTTATTTGGGAAGAAGAATTCTAATCAAATGGTGGGATAAATTTGACTTCTTTGCTGAAGCCTCCGTATTATCTAAACAAGGGTTAATTAATCTGGAACCTCCACCACCTCCTCAGAGTCCTAAGAAGGACATGGCTGCATTATTAAGGGAATTATTAGCATCTTCATCAAAGTTAGATCTCAAGGCACAGTTAAAAGAAATATTACAGGAATCTGACTCAGATGACACTGATATGGTTAGTCGACAATCAGATTCTATGCAAGATTCTCAAGATCCTTATGAGGATTAATAGTCCATGACAATCATGCTTGCTGACGACAATGCTGAGCAAAGACACCATTATGATGGACATGCATACATGTACTATGTTACCCACTCACTTATTGGAGTTACTGTGCCACCACTTTGAGATACTATTCATTAAAGAGAAATGAAGACTAATTTGAAGTCCAAATCTAGAGGCTTCCCTTTTCCTATAAAAGGGTATCCAACTCAATCAGAAGGGGCATCGAAAACTTTAGCCTTCTCCTCAGATAGAGCTTATATCTCCTCTCCCCTCTCCTTTCCTGTAAAAAAATATTTAAGAAGAGAGTGTGTACTAGAGAGAGTGTACAAGAGTGGTATCATAAGAGTGAAGTGTATGCAATAGTGCAGAGAGTGTACAAGAGTGGTATCATAAGAGTAAAGTGTACGTTATAGTGGTATCAGAGCCATTAACTAAAGGTATATAAATTATTTATTTGTAATACAATGACACTAGTGTTGTTATATGTGCAATAATACTGTGTTATTTCTTATCGTTGAGTTATTGTGATAGTTTTAACTACTTGTACTAGTAAATTCATATTTACTAGATAAGCTATACGGATCTGTTTATAAGTGCTATCGTGAAACCCCGTGTCGCGTAGCCTGGATATTCCTGTTGAAGCCAGATAATAGGCGTGTTAGGAATTTGGTGTAAGTCGTTGACAGTGATCGATAGACCTTATGAACAGGTTAAGTAGAGCCTTATCAGGTAGATACCAATCTACTGATAGAAGTAGTAGAAGTAATGCTAATAAAGAAATTATGATTTCTGAAAATATTGAAACTACTCTACAAAACTGGAAACTTCCAAATTCTACATCTGTGTATAAGCAAAAAGACACTTTTGATTTTGCTTCTGATTATATTGTCAAAACTGTTGAAGAAGCTATACCTTTAACTGAAGGTTATAATTCATTTAATTTGTTATCACGTAACTTGATTAATAAACATAAAGAAAAATATAAATTTTTACATGTTGGATTAATTCAAGTTGGTTTAAAACCTGCAAGACTAGGACTTAATACGTCTGCAGTAATTTGTGTTCGTGATAAACGACACAATAAATTTCATGATTCCTTATTAGGCATAATTGAATCAAGTCTCTGTGATGGACCTATATATTTTTCGTGTTTTCTGAATTTCACATTGTCCCTCACAGATCCCACTCTAATGCATGCATTATGTCTTGATATTAAATCTGAGGGTTTTAACATGATGCAAGGTGCATAAAATATAATCCTTATTTACAGGATTCAATATAAAGTGATGAACACTGTTGTTCCTAGTATAAAGGAAATTCCTTTACAACATTGAGGTTCTACAACTTTGTTTATTACGAATTTGTCTAAAAGCAATTTGAAAGTACCCAAGAAAATCACTTGGGATCAGGTTAATTTACCTGAGAAATGGGTCCTTGAGAAAGCCTCTGAACCTGTTAAATAGGAAAGTAGAGAGTTAGAAGAAATTATTGAACACCCTGATGGGGATGTTGAAATAAAATTCTCTAATCAGAGGATTGCTCATCTGAACGTAGGACGTAATTCTATGTCCTCTGTTCCCCTTTCTCAGTTCGAAAAAGATACCTTATTAGGTACAAAATTCACATATGATGGTGTAAATCAACCAGAGTATAAGGTTGAATTACCACCTTCCATTTCTGGTACTTCCAGATCTCAGCCTAATAGGTAATCACCAACTCCATCTGATATGGGGTATGATGATAGAAGTGTTTATGGTATTAATGCTCTCACACTGGAAGAAAATGACATTGAATTTCTTATTCAAGGATTAGCAAAAGAATTATTTTATTCTTCTGCTAATGACATTAAAAGAAAATGGTTCTATTCTAAAAAGAATAAAGAAGGACAAAAAAATGGTTTTCAATGTATAAATATTTTATTAAAGGAACTGGTGAAATTAATGATTTCTTTCATTTTATGAAACAATTTTACCAGAGTGAAAACCATCCTTTCCCCAATTTTGAAGATCCAAAATGTATATCTACTATTGAATCTACATATCAAAATTTTGTTACAAAAAGAGGAACTATTATTCGTAGTATTCATCCTCCTACAGTTAATTTAACTGTTCAAATAGACAAAGATGAGGTTCTTGCTACTCCTTTTAGAAAAAGTAGTAACATAGAGGCTGTTATGGAACAAAATAATTTTACAAATCTTTCTCTTCAAACGATTGGTAATCAATTAACTCGTATTGAATACAAAGTAGTGGCTAATTTTGAGCCACCTACAACTTCAAAACCCCCACTAATTGAACAAAAGGTTTTATTTAAACCTATGTCTAGGGAGAAAACTGAGTTTAAATTACAAACTCAAGAGTCATCCGAAATGGTGGATGAAATTGTTAAAAGATTAAAAAATCTTGGTTTGAAAGAAAAGGATGTTGCTCATTTAGATAAAGAATCTCAAAATGATTCTGAATCAGAAGTTGAGCATAATTCTGATCCTGAAAACCAGGTTAATCAATTACAACAAATGTTCGAATCAGAACAACAAACACCTTATCAGGTGAATAAAATATCTTCCTATAAAAAGAAACTTGTTTATAATATTCCAGCCAAGCCGTATTACCATCGGCCTACTCCTGTCGATCTTCAACTGGAACAACATGACAATTACATTACTGTCGAATTTGATGGTCGATCCATTAATGAATGGAATATTGATGGTATGTCTGAATATCAAATACAAACAGTCATACATTATATGACTATGTTTGCGACTGCTTGTAAAGCAAATAGTAATTCAGACCAAAATATTGCAAAAGTCATAATTCAAGGCTTTACTGGCCAGCTGAAAGGTTGGTGAGATTTTTATCTCCCTGAAGAAGCAAAAACTCATATTCTTCAGGCAGTAAAAATAGAAATGGTTAATAATCAACCAGTCAATACAACTGACTGTGTGAATACGCTATTATATACTATAGCGAAACATTTCATTGGCACAACATCATTATTGTTGGATAAAACCCAAGAGCAATTAATGAATTTACGTTGCCATAATTTATCTCAATTCAAGTGGTATAAAGATGTGTTCTTCTCTAAAATATTTACAAGAGAAGATAGTCAACATGATTTCTGGAAGGAAAAATTTCTTTCAGGATTCCCACATTTCTTTGCTGAAAGGATCCGTAACAGGATTAAGCAAAAGAATAATGGAGTTATTCCTTACTCCGCTTACACTTATGGTGACTTAGCTTCTGAAATTACATCAGAAGGAATTAAATTGTGTAATGAAATAAAATTACATAGACAAATTCAAAAGGATAAAATCCTTAGTAAAAAGATAGTCGGTGATTTTTGTGAACAGATGTGATTACCTCCTATTGGTCCAGGATCATCTGAGAAAAGAAAAAACAAGACTAATAAGTCTTATCGGAAACAAAATAATTTTTTGTCGAAAAAAGACAAAAGAGAAAAGAAAAGGTTTCGACGCCCGAAACAGGACAATAATGCACAATTGTCCAAAACAAAGACTATGCCTGTCTGCTGGCGTTGTCATAAAGTGGGCCATTACGCTAATAAGTGTAAAATGAAAAAGAAAATTAATAGTTTGTCCATTGATGAGGGATTAAAAAAGTCCTTAGAAAAATTATTCTTGTCAGACTCTGAAGACGAAAAAATAGATATTCAGGTATCTCTTATAGAGAATTATAATGAAGATTATACAACAGGATCTGAGCAATCAGATACCCAACCAGACAATTCTGGTTCTGATTGTGATGGAAACTATGATTATTATAAAACCTTATGTAAGGCAAATGGATTATTTGTTCTGACCAAAGAGGAAAATTTTATCCTTGATATCATTGATAAAATTACATATTCAACAGAAAAAAGGAATCTACTCCAACAATATTTGGAACATTATTCAACAAAAAGAACACCTAAAATAGGTATTCTTTTTAAAGAACCAGAAGCTTATAGCTTGAAAGAAATTCTTAACAGAGTCAAGCACTCTGACGACAAAATGGAAGATACATGCATCAATGAATTAATGCATGAGGTCAAAGAATTAAAAACAGAACTCCATACTCTTAAATCAAGAGTTACAGTGTTAGAATTAAAAGGAATACAAAAGTCATGTGATCAATCTGATCATGAGGAAGACTTGGAACCTAGTCCAAGTACTGTAAAAGGAAAAGATGAATTAAATTCATTATAATTGATAGAGTTATTACTCATAAGTGGCATATCAAAGTCACCATTATTGTCTGGAAAGAATTCTCTTTCTCAACTATAGCTATGGTTGACTCTGGTGCTGACTTAAATTGTATCAATGAAGGGCTGGTACCTTCTCGATATTTCTCTAAAACAACAGAAATTCTTAATGCTGCTGACGGTAGAAAACTTGTAGTCAAATATAAGTTACAAAATGCTGCTGTCTGCAATAATGGAATCTGTCTGGAGATGCCATTTATAATGGTCAAGAATTTATCCCATGATATTATATTGGGAAATCCTTTCTTATATATGCTTTATCCTATTAAAAGTGTAGATGAAAATGGGATTACCAGTCTTGTTAATTCGCAAGATATAACTTTTCAATTTGTTTCACAACCTCGTTATCACGAGATTGATATTTTACAAAAACAAATTAAAAGGAAAGAAAATTTCTTAAATTCTCTAACAAAAGAAATAGCTTACAAGAAGATAGCTGAAAAAATTCAGCAACCAGATATACAAAAGAAAATTCAAGAATTACATGACCATATTATTCAGACAATTTGTTCCGATCTTCCTAATGCATTTTGGGAACGAAAGAAACATATTTTTCATTTACCATATGAACCAGACTTTAAAGAAAGTCAAATTCCAACTAAGGCACGACCTATTGCTATGAGTCCAGAATATCTGGACATGTGTAAAATTGAAATACAGGACTTATTACAAAAAGGATTAATTCGAAAATCCTACAGTCCTTGGAGTTGTCCATCTTTTTATGTTAATAAAAATGCTGAGTTAGAACGAGGAGTTCCAAGGCTTGTTATCAATTATAAACCATTAAATAAAGTTCTGCGTTGGATTAGATATCCGATACCTAACAAAAGAGATTTATTAAATAGGCTTTATTCAGCCAAAGTTATGTCAAAATTTGATATGAAATCTGGCTTCTGGCAAATATAGATTGCAGAAGAAGACAGATATAAAACAGCATTTACAGTCCCATTTGGCCACTATGAATGGACTGTAATGCCATTTGGGTTAAAAAAATGCTCCATCTGAATTTCAAAACATAATGAATGACATATTTTGTCCGTATACACATTTTTGTCTTGTCTACATTGATGACGTATTGATCTTCTCTGCAACAATTGATCAACATTTCAAACATCTAATGCAGCCACAAAAGCTGGTCTTGTCGTGTCCGCTAGAAAAATAAAATTATTTCAGACAGAAACTCAGTTTTTAGGGCATAATATCAAAGAAGGGACTATTATCCCAATTGATAGATCTATCGCTTTTGCGGATAAATTTCTGGATGAAATTAAAGATAAAAATCAATTACAAAGATTTTTAGGCAGTTTAAATAATATTGTTGACTTCTATACTAAACTTGCTTTTGATGCTAAACCTTTATTTGAAAGGTTGAAAAAGAACCCTCCAGAATGGACATCCATCCATACTGAAGCTATTCGTAAAATCAAAACAAAAATTAAGGAAATTCCTTGCTTAGCTTTACCCCATCCTGATGCTTTCAAAATCGTTGAAACTGATGCATCAGAACTCAGTTTTAGCTTCAGGAATTTGCTGATTCATTCCTTTATCCCAAGGATTACAATTTTTATTATGCTATTCTTGAAGCCACTAATTATGTGGAATTTGATTCTGTAAATCGAACATGGGGGAATGGGCTTATTCAAAGCCCTTTATTAAAACTGTTCTTACTCCTGAACAATGGCCCTGCGATCTCTACCGGTACAAAAAACTTCTGAAATATCAGAAAGACCAAACAAAATTTTGGTTCAACTACTTTGATTATATCAAAGCCTGGGATGGTGCTTTCTATTATGAGAATAGACAGCGGAAACATAGCTGGTTTTTTCAATTTCGAGACTTTAATCTCAGTTCACTACCACAATGGTTTTTAATGTGGTTCACTAATTAGGGATTTCATCCTATCACTCTTCCTGATAAAATCAGAACTATTTATGAAGATTTTGTCCGCACAAATGTGTCGTTAAAAAACCCCACAATACAATTTGCTGTACTTTTTCAAGTACCATGGATTGTTAAATGGGATGTTACTATCTCCAAAGTACCTCTTCGTAAATTTGGAGAGATTGTAACCCATATCCCTTATTTGGGAAGAAGAATTCTAATCAAATGGTGGGATAAATTTGACTTCTTTGCTGAAGCCTCCGTATTATCTAAACAAGGGTTAATTAATCTGGAACCTCCACCACCTCCTCAGAGTCCTAAGAAGGACGTGGCTGCATTATTAACGGGAATTATTAGCATCTTCATCAAAGTTAGATCTCAAGGCACAATTAAAAGAAATATTACAGGAATCTGACTCAGATGACACTGATATGGTTAGTCGACAATCAGATTCTATGTAAGATTCTCAAGATCTTTATGAGGATTAATAGTCCATGACAATCATGCTTGCTGACGACAATGCTGAGCAAAGACACCATTATGATGGACATGCGTACATGTACTATGTTACCCACTCACTTATTGGAGTTATTGTGTCACTTATTAGAGAGGAGCTTATATCTCCTCTCCCCTTTCCTTTCCTATAAAAAATATTTAAGAAGAGAGTGTGTACTAGAGAGAGTATGTACTAGAGAGAGTGTGTACTAGAGAGAGTATACAAGAGTGGTATCATAAGAGTAAAGTGTACGCTTTAGGAAGCTCAAAACCTCACTCCAGAAAACTCTTCAGGAATCTGAATTCTGTAGCTTTCTAACAATGTATGATTTTTTATCTAACTCTCCCCGTATTAGTACAGTTTAATAATTGAATTCGAGTAATCTGCGCAGCTTTCTTTCCAAACAACCTGCATGAAAACTGCCATAACTTTTGCATGTGAGCTCCAAATTAAGTTCCGCATACTTATTCTGGAAGCTAAATTCCGTATCTTTCTAATGAAATATCCTTAGTCGGTACTGTTCAAAGATCCAATTTTAGTGATGTTCACAACCTTCTTTTTCGAATAACTTGTATGAAAACCACCATAACTTTATATTGGGAGCTCTAAATTGAGCTCCACAAATATCTTTAACAAGTATACTTTCGTATCTACTAATGGTATATGATTCATCGTGTAATTATCTTTCAGCTAGTATAGTTTAATGTCTGTAGTTTACTGATCTTCACAATTTGCGCCATATATGATTTTCACATGAGAGGGCATCCTGGTAAGATAGTCTAGCCATAAGTTGTCCGAGTTAAATATATGATTTTAAATGTGTCAATTTGGATTCATGATCTCAGTAAAAAAAGCATTTTAGCATTGACAATATACTCATGGTTATAATATTAATGATGTAAGTAGATGGTAATAAACATATAGTGCACCAAAGTATTGACGATGATTAAGAATTCAATGAGAGGTTGATATTTATTGTTGATGTTGAAAACTTCAACAGTGATCTTCATGAAATCTTCTCTCCATATAGGGGTCCTCTCGGGCAGGAACCTACAGACAAAGAACTCTAAGGCGTAGAGAACCAGGGGTGGTTTTTCGTCGTAGAGCTTCTAATGCCTAATTTAGTATCCTGAAGAAATTTTTTGGCATAATTTTCTTAGGGGAGAGAAGGTATACCTTGTACCATTTGTAAATGTGGTTTTTATATCTAAAGCCTTGGAGGAGGAAGCATGTCAAAGAAGCCTCTTGGAGGAGTGTTGGAGAAGCTTTACGAGACACGAAGCCTATCTTGACTTTCGTTGATAAGTGGCATATCAAAGTCACCATTATTGTCTGGAAAGAATTCTCTTTCTCAGCTATAGCTATGGTTGACTCTAGTGCTGACTTAAATTGTATCAATGAAGGACTGGTACCTTCTCAATATTTCTCTAAAACAACAGAGATTCTTAATGCTGCTGACGGTAGAAAACTTGTAGTCAAATATAAGTTACAAAATGCTGCTGTCTGCAACAATGGAATCTGTCTGGAGATGCCATTTATAATGGTCAAGAATTTATCCCATGATATTATATTGGGAAATCCTTTCTTACATATGCTTTATCCTATTAAAAGCGTAGATGAAAATGGGATTACCAGTCTTGTTAATTCGTAAGATATAACTTTTCAATTTGTTTCACAACCTCGTTATCACGAGATTGATATTTTACAAAAACAAATTAAAAGGAAAGAAAATTTCTTAAATTCTCTAACAAAAGAAATAGCTTACAAGAAGATAGCTGAAAAAATTCAACAACCAGATATACAAAAGAAAATTCAAGAATTACATGACCATATTATTCAGACAATTTGTTCCGATCTTCCTAATGCATTTTGGGAAGGAAAGAAACATATTGTTCATTTACCATATGAACCAGACTTTAAAGAAAGTCAAATTCCAACTAAGGCATGACCTATTGCTATGAGTCCAGAATATCTGGACATGTGTAAAATTGAAATACAGGACTTATTACAAAAAGGAATAATTCGAAAATCCTACAGTCCTTGGAGTTGTCCAGCTTTTTATGTTAATAAAAATGATGAGTTAGAACAAGGAGTTCCAAGGCTTGTTATCAATTATAAACCATTAAAATTTTTTAAACCATTAAATAAAGTTCTGCGTTGGATTAGATATCCGATACCCAACAAAAGAGATTTGTTAAATAGGCTTTATTCAGCCAAAGTTATGTCAAAAATTCTTATTTCGTGTTGATTGCTCTGCAAAAGATATTCTTGAAAAAGATGTTAAAAATATAGCATCTAAACAAATATTTGCAAGATGGCAAAGCATATTTTCTGTATTGCCTCTTCTGGCCAGTGCCCATAGCTCTAGCGCTAGCAGCCGCTTGCACCCAGCACCCAGGCACTGGCAGCTTCTTGCACCCAGCGTCGCAATGTTGGGACGTAGTGACACTGGTCCTTCTACTTAAGTCCGTACTTTTCACGTTTTCTTCGTATTTTTGCCATCCAAATCTTTCAAAATCAACCTAAATGAATTTGACAATCATACCTACAAAATGAAAATAAAACAAGCATAAATCAATTATGAAAACTCAAAGAACCAATAAAATTAAAGTTAAAATTATCTAAAATATGAGTGTGAAACACACTCATCAAGGGCCTTGATCTTTTTTGGTGGACATGACCTTGTCTAGCAAGTTGCCCCTTTTTTGTAGGTCGGGGGTCTTATAGAGCTATCATGACCTTTGTGAAGCCTTCAGGTGTGCTCCCATTCGGAAGGTCTGGTCAGGTGAACCTTCGTCGCATTTGGGATTTATCGTTTGACATTTAATTAAGCATGCCTTCTACTAGTTGAGCTTTTTCCTAGTATGGCGAGTTTAGGTCGAAATCTTTTCCTTTGGTACTAGGTTAAAGGATTTTCCTTGCCTGGTGAGCTGGAGTTCCCCGTGTCTAGCCAGGCGTTTATACTCTGGCTAGATCCTTGTTCCTATCTAGTAAGCTTGAGTGCTCGACAATCATATTTCCTTGATGTCTAGCCAGACGTGTCTGCTCTAGCTAGACCCTTGAATCAATTCTGACGAACTACGGTACTCGGCACACATCACTTTTTGCCTTGATGTCTAGCCTGGCATGCCTACTCTAGTTAGACCATTGATCCCGTATATGCATATGAGTATTTGGTACACATATTTCCTTGATGTCTGGCTAGGCGTTCCTACTCTAGCTAGACCCTTGATCCCGTCTGCGAGTATTAGTGCTCGAAAGACATCTTTCCATTATGTCTAGCCACGCGTGCATACTCTTACTAGACCCATGATCCCGTCTGTGAGTATTAGTGCTCAATAGAAATCTTTCCTTGATGTCTAGCCAGGCGTGCCTACTCTGGCTAGACCCGTGACCCAGTCTGCGAGTATGAGTGCTCGACATACATCTTTCTTGATGCTAGCCAGGTGTGCCTGCACTGGTTATACTCTTGATCCCGTCTGCGAGTATGAGTGCTCGACAGACATCCTTCCTTAATGTCTAGTCAGGCGTGCCTACTTCAGCTAAACCATTGATCCCATCTGCGAGTATGGGTGCTCGACATACATCTTTTCTTGATGTCTAGCCAGGCGTGCCTGCTCTAAGTTGACCGTTGATCTCGCCTGATGAGTTAGGATGCTCGATAGACATCACTTTTTATTTAGTCCTGATTGTCGAGTTAGAGCACCTCGCTAGCCATCACTTTTTGTTTACTCTCGACTACTGGGTTAGAGCGCTTATAGCCAGTTATAACTTTTTGTTTAATCCTAACTGTCTGCTTAGACACCTCCCCACTCATCACTTTTTGTTTAATCTCGACTCCCAGGTTTCAGCACCTCACAAATCATCATTTTTTATTTAATCCTGACTACCAGGTTAAATCACCTCACCAATCATCACTTTTTGATTAATCTCGACTGTCAGGTTAGAGCACCTCGCCATTCATCATTTTTTGTTTAATCCCAACTACGCGGTTAGTGCACCTCAATAGTCATCTCTTTTTTATTTAATCCTATGTCGTACTTGAGAAGAGCCGATCATTTCCTTTACTTTGAACGGGGAATATAGACCTGGAGAACCGTTTCGAAAATAAATCTTATGCAACTTATGTGCATTTATTAAATTCCTACCTTCCAGTCTCAATGCCTTCTTCAAGATGAGAGCCTCCCGAAATCCTAATTAGCTTCGTGATTATGGTATGCCCCTGAAGATGAGTGGGCTCCTCATTCCTCGAGCTGCATCTTCGCATCAATGGTAACACCTCCTGAGCTCCACATTCTGTTTATGGGCAAATATAGGTTTGTCCTGATCCTTCCTCTCCAACTGTTCTGGCGAGAGTATGGCCAACCATCTTGGCCCTTCATGTCTTTCCTAGGTGGTGCGTCAGTCACAGGCTCCTTTTCTCGCGGGTTGATCTGTCTCGCACGGGAGTTTGGTAAGAGTAAAACTTGATCCTCTCACAAGGGCTTCATGCCTCGGCTTGGCTCACGAGCCCGTGCGTGGGTCTTGTCAATGATTTCGACCTTCTGTTTCACACGAAGTGAGATTTGGGAACTGGAAGCCGTGTAGCCTAGGTGTGTATCCCACCTATGGTGGGTGGGGATTATCCTTAACCCATTCATCTGTACTGCCTTTCTCCTCCACTAGAGCTTTGCAAAATCGTTGATGGCTAATAACGACACTGAAGATTTAGCATAGGTTAGCCTGTCGATACTTTCCTCGACCCTCCGCCTTTGCTCATATATTACCCTCGGAGGGTCCTTTGGGGGTCTTCACCTTTGTTTACTCTCCGACGAATTTGTTCTCCTTCTTTATCTTCTGATGATGACCCCAACCAGAACCTTATAAAGGGATAGTCCAATCATCCTCAATCTGGCTTCGTGTTGGTCTCGGTTTCACCGAGAAGTGGCACTCTCTTTGAGTCAGCAGGTCATCCTGCCCTTCCCTGGGTGATTTTTCCTGAGGGTTCTGTGAATGCCTGGCGATTCTACCTGTAAGCCTTTGAGTTGTAGGGAAGGATCATTTTTGTGCAAGAGACTGTTATGACCCGAACGGTGACTGGCACACCTTTTCTTCCCCTTCCTGTTACCTTGAAGATTACACCCGCCGTGTCCTTGTTCCTTTGCCGGGTGATTGTCATGTGGAAAGGAGGTCCTTCATCTGGCAAGGGGAAAGGTGGATCCTTTCTTTCATCCCGGACTTCATTGTCGTAGAGTGCTGGACCTATTCTCTCCTTAAGGGAAGACAAGAATTATGAATGCTTTGAATAGGAACGACTTTCCAGTCGTCCCCATAGACAGTACCAACTGTTGGTGCCGAAACTTCAAATGTGATCTTCATGCAATCTCGTCTCCACGTAGGGGTCCTCTCAGGAGGGAACCTGTACAACATAGACATAAAACTCTAAGGCAAAGAGAACCGAGAGTGCCTCCGATACCTAAGTCAGTATCCTGGAGAAATTTTGACATAGTTTCCTTATGAGAGAGAAGGCATACCTTGTACCGTTTGTAGAGGGGGTATTTGTTGGAGGTTATGCCCTCAAAGCATGTGTATTGACATTTTAATATGAAATTTAATAGAATTACATTTTTCTTATAATTCTTCTTTTAAATTATTGTTGAATAATTAATATAAATATCTGGAAATTCTACATTCATTAATGAGACTATGATCTTGTATTAGTACGAGCGGATTAAGATCATAGATAATAAATAAAAATGTCAGCATCATATTAAAGTATGGAATCTTTAATGTATGGTTGCTAGTAAGGTTCATTAAGCATTATGAATGTATGTGATCTAGATACGAATAATTGATGTGGATAGACATCTTAGTGATAGTACTTTATATAATAAGATTATTTATGAGAGGACCGATGTGAATTAATATCTTTATTAACATACTGTTTATCAATCTGATGATCATTGGTAGATCATATGTGAAACAGTCTGAATCTTGAGTAGTCATGAACTCATATACATGTCTACTGGATCTTTTGATTAACTCGTTAAGGTTTGTTTGTAAAAAAATCTTGTGACTTTTATTTTGGAGATTCAGTGATGTGGATGGCTGTGAACATGATCTTACAAGATTTAGAATCCAAGTTTTCCTAACGGATCGTATATTGGTTCACTTAAGTATTAATTTTAGAACTGAATGGTTATTGAGCTCAAATTTATAATATGAATATAAATTAGTAATTCACAAGTAAATTAGCAATATCTTGCACCGTATAAAGCCACCGAAGACGGTAAAAATATAACTTCATAACTTGCATTACTAAATTACATACAGTAAGGTAAAGCTTCACAATTCCAAGTAGTTCTAAAGATCATAAACACAACTCTAACCAAATTATTCCCAGAGATTAGTTAAGTCCATCAAAGTATTTTCAAATGTACTTGGTATCACCAGATAGAACTCAAATCATGGATTGAATTTTTGCTTGTTGCTCAAAATCCCTGAGAATCCAATTTCTTCGACTATCTGCTTAGATGAACCTAAGCTAGTAATCTTACGGGCAAAACATTTCGTGACATTGTTACACCATCCTCCTCCCTAAGAACCAAAAAAAGGGAGAAAAATAATCAATTTTACTTGGCAATATTAGTGGAAACAGCAAAGTGATAATAATTTTGGCAAGAAAGTAGAAAGTTGAGATATGGGAGACGGGAAAAAACCTCGATATGGACCAACCAGTTGTTAATTCCAGATCCACATCCTTTGTCAATGTGGTATGCTGGTGCACTTCCATCCAAACAAACTGGATCATATTTTGAAAGAATTTGTCAATAGTAATCAAAAGTTAACTGAGATCAAGTCTTACCGGCTCCTTTGGCAACCACATTTTGAACATAAGTAATTCTCACATCAAAGCCTTTTGCTTTAATCAATATATTTATTGATAGTAGAAGATATATCCATTGGCCTAATCTTGCATCAAACATTCTGCACTTAATTAAACACTTGAACTAAACGTTACACAAGATTCTTGAGAAAATGAAAGATACCAATAGGAATTGTCCACAACAAGAAATTTGATAAACAAAAGCTTCTACTCTATCTTTCCTACAAAATAGATAGAAGATCTGTAAATCGACAAATCCACATGTTGTATCCTATAAGTGCTTACTTTGTTCACATCCACTTGCAGGCTTAGGGAAAGGGAGAAGCAGAGTATTTGTGAAAACCAATAGCTGCTCAAGATCATCCCTCATCTTATTCTCTCTAGTGTTTCCGCTGCTTACTCTTCCCAATACCAAAACCTCCATGAGAGGAACTCCAGTAGTAAGGTCATCTAGCTAAATGAAGAACTTCCAAATTAGGATCACCAGTTGATTCGAATTGAATTAACTTTCCTTATTAATTCCATGAAAAAATCAAAAGTCCTAGAAAAGGGAAATGGGAGAGAGAATTGCCAAATGCTAATCATACCGATGCATTAATTCAATATATATGACATATTGATATTAAAATCTGACATAAGAGGTATCTTCATCTATAAGAGGACTTGAATCAAGTGTTTCTCCAATGTAGCCGACATATATTGAATCTTGCTGCATCCTACTAGATCACGCAGGATACAACAATAAGTATTATTTTTTTTACTACAGAGTTCCACAGCAGGATTGTACAATGTATCGAAAGTTCAGAACAGAATAAGGTAGGGTGAGTTTAGATGCATGTATACTCATATAATTTAAGTATAAAGAAAGCTTGGTTTCCTTTTTTTTTTCCTAAGCTCCTTTAACATAAATGGCGATTCAAGTCTCACAAAGGAACAATGTATCAGGGTCTAACGATTATAATCAATCCCCCATTAGACAATAAATACTGCCAGATTTTGCTTTCTGCCAGCAAACTGAAGTTTTAGGAGAAAATCCTTTAAGACGTTGGAATTTAGACAAATATGAAGCAGAAATTTCAATTATAAAATCAGAATTAGAAATTAAATATGTAGATATTAAACAAATTCATATTAGAATAAAAATGTGTTAACCCAACCTCTCAAAGCAAGCTTGACAGGGTACGTCTTCTTTTGAATTTAGAATTCTTCATACTCCATGCCCAAACACACTCAATTAGAACTAATCTCTCAATCAAAACTCCTAATCAGACATGCACAGGTCTAAAACAGAGAAAAAAATCACAAAATCAGACATGTATACAGAGTAAAACTCACCGTGAAATACATGGGGCATCACCGAGCTCTAGCCCTAACAAATTAGAAACTAAGCCTGCAAGCACGACGTAGATTAGGACTGAGCTCATCGGGTCGAGTCACTATGGAATCGCCTATGAGAAAGAGAGAGTCGCTTGTAGAGAAGAGTCCCCTATAGAGAGAGAGTCCTGAAAGAGAGCTGAGAGCACGAGAGACCTGAGAGAGAGAGCTGAGAGTGAGAAACCTGAAAGAGAGAGAGGGCTGAGAGAGAGAGAGAGAGAGAGAGAGGGGACTAAGAGAGAGAGAGAGAGAGGGCTGAGAGAGGGGGGCTGAGAGAGAGAGAGAGAGAGAGAGAGAGAGAGAGAGAGAGAGAGAGAGAGAGAGAGAGCTGAGAGAGATGAAGAGATCAGAGACCTGGGAGAGAGACAAAGAGAAGCTGAGAGAATGTGTTTCTAGCTTTTAGTTTATTTTTAGTCAAAACTATTGAATTTGCAAAAGGCGCGCCTTTATCTAGTAAACTTTTCGCAGCGTCTTTTCACAGGACTGAACGCTGTCATTTAATGCTATAAAAGAAGAAATTTGTTGTAGTGTCAAGACAGGGATAAATGTAATTTCTACTTTAATGTTAAATCACAATAAAATATCATGATAAAGAACATTAAAATGTATGCATGGCGAGATACTTAGGCCTCACAGAAGTCAATCTCTTTCAAAATATTATTTAGAGTTAGATAAATAATTTAAACGTGAATACTTAACTTATTTGATTTACTTTTACCATTTGTATTTGAAGTTGAGAGTGATTGAATTCTAATAGCAGGCGAATGCTAATGCAATAGAGAGTTGTTGAATTCTGACGTTCCATTCGTCGTACAGTTGGTTTAAGGCTTCCTAGAGTATTGAATTTTGCCTCTTGCACATGTAACCCACATTTGCAGTTCGTCAATGTCATAAAAACACGTGAGGACTCTTCTTCTCCCTCATTTCCCTTTCTGCACTTCTGTCCGTTTACGAGCAGCACCGCTTCGAGTTTCTAATCACAAGCATCTCATTCTGAAATCTTATTTCAATTTCAATCTACCATAGGTGAGCCAATTTCTTTTTTAACCGACTAGACCACTTTCGGTTCTGGGTTTATTTCACGTTTACTATTCTGGCTTCTTCTCTGTTTTGATTTACCAATACGTGACTGATTTTAAGATTGCCATTCTAATTTCAAGCTCGCCATTCTGATTTCTCATCCAAGGTTGCCGTTGTGATTCTTGTTTGTAACCACAAATTTCCGTTCAAGTTCGCCCAGCTTTTTCTGTTGCTACAAGTCATCCAGTTTTATTGTGTTGAAAGTTGAACCCATTGAGGGCTTTTGAGGAGTCTCTATGTATTTTTTTCTCTTCATGCCCCAGTCGTTGGCTCGATTCCATTTAGCAGTTCTCACATTTAACATTCCCCTTCAAAGAGCATTTGTCGTGCGTGTCCTATTCTGTGAGTAGCTTCGGTTAGAGGAAGTGATTGGCCATTCCCGTTGCAAATTACTGTGCAAGTTGTCGCTTATGTTTCGTAGCATGTCCATCTTTTATTTTCCTGCACTTATAGAGCAAGAGAAAGAAAACCTTCGAAATACGCAATTTATACTTTTGTTCATCAACCATAACTTTTTCATGCCAATAAAATCTCTTTTTATTTTTATTTTTATTCATTTTTCCGTTGGTTCTATTTCACATTTGTTGAGAACCATGACATAAATAGACAATCAATAAATTTTTTAGTTTAAGATACAACTTTTTTGTATTGCCATGTGGTCCTGAATTTGATGCCTCTAGATCAGGCTTTGCCAGAATTGTTACTCTTCTTGCTCATTTTGATTTTTGGTCTACAAAGCATCTTCATCTTTCCTTTTCATTTGCCGTCTGTCACTTCTATCTGTCCAGGGAAGCAACGACTTCTACAATGGCATGTTTTCAGTTTGCCATCCATCAGTGTTTTCTGGGTTTAATAGCTTCAGTTCGTGTTAAGAACTGTATTTGATTTG
Organism: Datisca glomerata; assembly: GCA_003255025.1. Taxonomy (NCBI): domain Eukaryota; kingdom Viridiplantae; phylum Streptophyta; class Magnoliopsida; order Cucurbitales; family Datiscaceae; genus Datisca; species Datisca glomerata. Next base: position 237,509 of record QANY01008539.1, read on the forward strand.
GTTCTAGGTGTTGTGAGTAAATACACATTCGTTCTGCCGCTATATAGATGTCCATTGACCCTTTAAACGTATACATTGCTTATATAATGTATATGTTTACTATATAAAGATGCCCGTTGTCAACTTTGAATGCATTTTTGTTGTCAACCTTGATTGCATGGCCACCTTTTGACCTTTTGATGGGATGACCTTTTATCTAGTGTGCATATTTATTCCTTTACATAAATGTTAGGATGGAAATCCCATTCTTGCATACATGTAAACCTCAATGGACCTCCTAGCATACTCATTTGATTACTATAATCTTCAATTATTGCATTGAATACCCTTGTATCTTTTTTGACCATTTTCTTGAAGATGATCTCTGCATCTTTTACCAACCCCCTATTCATGTAATCTGATATCATTGATGTTAACCAAATCACATTCATTTCCAGTATCAAATCAAAAATAGTCCTAGCACAATCTACCTGCCAATTTTTAACATACGAATCAACAAGTGCCGTATAAATAACATCATCCGATTTAACATCTGACTTCAATATTTTGGAATGGACTGCTATTCCAGACTACACTACTGAGCCAGATATAAGTTGCTCAGGAACCAAATAAAATGATCTTCTACTTTCCCATGTTCTAGATACCAACAAATCATATCATTATAAGTAGAAAGAGTATGTTGAGGGAATGTGTCGAACTATTGGCGTGCATACCTGAATGACCAACATTTCAAGTGCAATATGAGGAACTTCATGGAGATATTGGTATTGGTTGTAAAGAAAGATTTAATACTAGCATGAATCTTCTAGCCATGGGAAGGGTTATCTGAGCTGATGCAGTGCTAAAGAGACGAGGATGTAGACATTACAAAAAATGTGGGCTTTTTTTAGCACTTAAAATAGTGTTTTGTGCTAAAACACTGTGAGAAGTGTTGGATTTATGTCCATAAAGTATGGTGTAATAACTATTTAATTATTTCTCCGACATTTTGTAATATTGAATTTAATGAATGAATGAAAGTTTTCTATTAATTAAAGTGTGTTAACAATTTACTCAAATCTTGGAACTATTGTCAATAGAAGAGTAAAGACTGAGGGGTCATTCGGACAAACTCTTCTGAAATAGTGCAGAACGTTATTCGCAGTCTTAGTATCAACTAGGCAATCGAGTCTGATTGTGACTGTTAGTTTGAACCAGAGGATGTCGGCCTCGAGGCATGTGAGTGGAAATTCTAACAGTTGACCTAGACATGTTATGGAACATGTTGAATAGACTAGTAACCAATTAATTTAGAGAAAAACCGTTTATTTAGATCTAAATCTAATTGTTTCACCTTAACGGTATTTTTGTAATTACTTTAATCCTGAGGTGAATATGAAACTTGACCTAGTTAGTTACGATCTTTGATACATGAGTGAGTACGAATTGCCAGATAATACCTCGACTGTTGGGATCGTGATTTAACTATGTTGGAGTTACGTGATCACAGATATTGAAATTCGTGGTTAGATTGCAAAATGCAACTATATCACCTTATAATTTTTTACTGGGTGTATGAATAAATTAACTTGGTCAGGTACTCAAAGAAATGTATCGTTGAATAAGACATGAGTAACTGTACGAGACAATTCACTATTATGTCTTTGTTATTCACAGTCAATAAATGAGTTAAGAAAATAATAAAAAGAGTGGTAAAATGGTAATTTTGCATCTCACTCTTGTTACTGATATTCACAAAGGGTAATATGTTAAATACTCTGTGGATCGTGAAATAAAAGAGTTTATTTGCACCAACAGAAAATGTAGCGCGTATGAATCGAGAGTTGATTCAGCAATGAACCTATAGTGGAGTCGTACGATGTTAGATTAAATAAGTCAGGAATTTATGGAGATAAATTCGTCATGTATTTGAATCTTATAGTTTTATTCATATGGGTCCATTCGGTCTTAGCAGTAGCTCATGAGGACAAGAATAAAAGAAACAATATCAATTGGAACCAAATGTGTTTTGAGCGAAGGTGTATTTCCTAAACTCATATGTGATGGGCGTTGTCACTTAATTAGTGAATAGCAATTAATTGATGTTCAAATTGATTAATTTATTATTTTATAATTATTAGATAATTACTAAATAATGAAAATTAAGTAATTAATTGATGGAGATCAATTTAAACTTATTAATTTTGAATTGATGAATTTGGACACAATATTGACTTTAATGGGAGATGCAATTTTTAGCAATTATAGATTATGAGGGTGAATTTAGGAAATTATACATATACGAGGTATATGTGAAAATTCCAAAACTATATATATTTAGGTGATGGCATTAGGGTTGCCTAGACTAAGTGTGTTGACACAGCCCTAATCACATAGAGCAAAAAAAGGTTTCTCTCTCCCCCTCCTACTATTGCTGCCAAAATCACCAGAGGAAGAGAAAATTTTGATTTTTCTTTCTCAGTTGTTTTGAGAGCACACACTCAGTTCTTAACGACGTCCTTGTAAGATATACTTCTGAATCCTATGAGTGGTTGTTGGTGTGAAAACTGATTCGAGTTCTATGAAGAGCGAAAAACGCGAGACGAATAATAGGATTTCACTAAATCAGAATTTCTCCTGATACAAGAAAGGTATAAAATTGTTTCTACCTCTTTTGAATACGTTTAACTTTATATGCATAATCAGATGTATGGTTTTAATGTTTAATATAATTAAATTGGTTGATGTAAAATTTTTTGATATTCCGACCACGGACCGTTCCTGGTTCAATGATTTTTTCTCAAATTTTTAAAATCCGATCCAACAATTGGTATCAGAACCTTGATTTCTTGATATGTATATTATGTGTTTAAATATATGTATCGTTAGATGTTGTGATATTGCCATATCTTTGTATGGTAGATTCAAAATAGTTTTGAATGTGTTTTATAAATATATCTCAATCTATTGGCTCTAAGCATTTTTTTTTCAATTATAGAATTGATGTATGCCGAAATTGTGACATAAGATTTTATGTAATTTATTTTCTTGCAAAATTTGTATTTTTTTATTTTTGAAACTTATTTTTTCAAAATTAATAGAGAGTTATAGATTTTGTAAAAACAACGAAAAATCCATTTTTTTAAAACAAAGTGGGAGGCTCGGTTACCTTAAAACGTTTCAAGATTCCTAATGCAAATTTGATCATAGCACGAGAAAGTGGTTTAAAGCTGCCCTAGCGGTCCTCTCTTAAGTGGGAGAAACTTGGGAATCGTGTTTCTTTGAATCATCGAGTTTCTTAAATAGCTCAAGCTTGTAAAGGAAACTGTGAGGGAGGACCGTCCTCAGATGGACTGCTAGTTCATGACAACATTTAAAGTTGATGCGTTGGTTAAACACTTAGATCGAGCACATTGGAACTCCTCATAGGGGCTAGTAAATGGGGCTAAGGTGACCAAAACCATTGGTGATTGGTTAAGCTAGATGTAGTGACATCTTGAGAAGCGTTAGCCAAATGAGAGGAGTCTCGATGCGATATGAGATAGCTTGGACGTTGTCCTTAGATGCGACAAGCTATCATTGTTGATCGTAACATCATGGAAGAAATATTTTTTATTGGATTTTTAAATATTTAAGTATTTGCATCACGCATCATACTTTCTTAAATGATTGAGTATTTATTTACACCGCTTTATTTATTCTTTTCAGTAATCATGTCGTTATCCCCTCTCTGAACTATCCTAAACGTGAACAAACTTACTAGTGAAAATTACGTGGATTGGAAACGTAATCTTGATATCGTACTAATGATAGAAAAGCATAAGTTCGTGCTCACCGCCCCTTATCCCCTTGAGCCTATTGTTGAATCGACTCAAGAGGAAAAGAGTGTTTATGCTTCTTAGCTGCGTTCAAATGAGATCGCCAGATGTTACATCTTGAATAATCTCTCTAGGCAAGAAGCCCATTTATTTCACTAGGCAAATGTGCGGGGACAAAATTTACCCAAAACCCACTTAACTAGTTAGAAGGCATATTAAATAAAAGTAGTGGTGTGTAGAACCTAGTCAGACCGTGTAACTCTAACTGAACCGAATTGAAGTTGATCATTTTGGATAGTTTTCATTTATAAATGGGCAGTTTGGTCTATAATTAGAAAAAAACTGACTTTTGGTTTGGCCCAAAATTTCAGCCTATTTGGACCAAATCGACTGAACCGCCCATCTAATTCTCATATATATAGTTGCTTTTTTTTAACCCTAGCCCTTTGTCCCTTCTAACTAAATCAAGTTTCGGCTACAGTCCTCCTCTCGATAGAATTTCAGCCTATTTTGAACATATATCTTCGACTTCCTCCTCCTCTCGATAGAATTTCAACCTATTTTGAACATATATCTTCGACTCCCTCCTCCTCTCATTGATGTCGACCAGATCACCATCGTGAGCAGTGCCATACCCAGGCTGACGTCGTGAATAATCTCTCTTCTTTCACTTCTTCTCTTCGATTACTTCGTAGATGTAGTTTTGATTGCTTTGCAGATGTAGTTTCAAACTAAACTAAAAATATTCTTTGTAGATGTAGTTTCATTTCGTTTTCTTCTCTTGGTTTTGATTCTCTTTACTATTTTGATTGCTTCAAAGCTTCTCTTCATTTTCGATTCTCTTTACTATTTCGATTGCTTCTCTTCGTTTCGATTGCTTCACTACTTCTCTTCATTCTGATTCTCTTTATTCAAATTATTTGGAATTTTCTTTTTGAAAGAGTTAACCATTTTGTAGAGTTAGGTGAGTTCAGCTTGTTTCGTTTACGTTTAACATCAATCTGTCTTGGATCTTCTGCAACATGGTGATTAAATACTTGACTATCATAGTTTGGATATGATTTGCACCGAATTAGGGTTATGGTATAGAGCACATTTCTAGAATAGTTGCATGTTTTAAAATTTCATAGGGCGTGGGTTACTCATGACTTTTATTCAAGTTGGACAGATTCAAATTTCTATATTTGGTTTCACTAAAAAATTTCTAGAGCGGGAGATTTATTTTTATATTGCTCTATTTTCTATTTTACTTAACTAAATGTTTGTATTGTATTAGATGTCTACTGGAACTCCAAGTGATGGCCCTAATGTTGTAGTAATGAATGATGGTACCTCAGTGCCACCAAACCTTGCAAAAGGTAAGATAAAATGCAACCAAGAGTTGAAAAAGTGATGGCCCTAACGTTTCGAACAATTTTAAAAGAGTTGAAACTGGTGATTCTAATGATGAGATATCTAGTTGTAACCATTATAAACGTGTATTTACATGTCAAAATGCTAAAGGTACTTCTTCTCTATGGAATCATTTGAAAATATGTAAGAATAATCTTAATAGGTTTGATGATCCTAAATAAAAATTGTTAGTTGTTAACACTAAAACTAATAGTAGTAGTGGGGGGACTGCTGATAATACTTGTACAATATCTACTACTACCTTTAATGCTGAGAAATATATGATATTTCTTGTTAGGATGATCTTTAAAGATGAATTATCGTTTAGGGTGGTAGAGGGTGAAGGATGTAGGGAATTTTGTGGGGTATACAACCTAAGTTTGTTATTCCTAGTCAGACAACAATTGCTAAAGATTGTTTTAAGGTGATGGGGAGAAGGAAAAGTTGATGTCTTACCACAAATACATGGACATCAGTGTAAAATCTTAGTTACATGATACTTATTGCACACTTTATTGACTATGATTGGATATTATATAAAAAGAATCATTAACTTGTGTCTAATTTCTAGTCAAGAGGAGGGGGGGTTAATTGGTATGGCTATTGAGCAATGTTTGCTTGACTAGGGTATTGAAAGAGTTTTCCCGGTCACTATTTGTAACAACCTAAATATTTAACTAAATTTCCTTTAGTATTTAGAAATACTAAAATAACAAAAACTATAATCAAAATTTAAACATAACTTTATTCTATTCAAATTATTTAAAAATATCGATAATCGCAATTAAAGACTATGACATCAAACAAAAATTTAATAATAATAATAGTTGAAACTTTTTTTTATAAAGCAAAGTATATTAGAAACCAAGACTACAAAAGTAAAGGGCCATACCCCAAAAACACTAGTCCAAACCAAAACAAAAACTTCAAATGTTTCTCAAAAATAACTTTTGACATTAGTCCCATGCCAGAGGCTCTAGACTTCACCCGTTACGAAATCATCCTCCTCATCTGAAGATTTTAAAATAAAATGGAGAAAGTATAAAAATATACTCAGTAAGTAAAATCGTACATGCATAACATCATGCAAAGGCAATCACATACAATACATATCATTCTTTCTTACAGAATTTCACGTGCAATATCATTCATTCATAACGTTCTTATATTTTCTTACAGTGTTCGCTGGCCAACATCTGTTAGAGCTCGTCACCACTCTGCACCTTCAAGAATGTGAAACCAGTTGCAATAATACCTTCCCACAAGCTAACTAGAACATATACAAAGATCCTATTTTGAAGGACGAGGTAACACAGAGACCTTTTCCCGATGGATAATGCAAACAATACATAGTTGATGGATACGTGACTCTAACGGCACACAATATTTTACGTTACATTATCATGCGATAAGTCTTTCTTATCTTATAACACATATCCTTTCTGAATTTCAGAAATATACAATATATTATCATCATGGAATAAAGTACAACAATACAATGATAACATCACGAACTATAATCAACACAAGAAAAAACAGCCCGAGTTTTATTCTAAGATTTTTACACACAAAAAGACAACACACGATTATATATGTAATATTTTGCTTACCTGGTTACCTGGTTGGAAATTACAAAATCGAAACTCTTGAAACAGATAACACTATACTTCTCATAACGATACAGTTCGTAAAATCGAAAACTAACACTAAAGTGCAGACTCGGTAAAACCGACACGACATAACCTAGGGTTTCCTAAAAATTGTGAATTTCTTACTGGCTGTTCTCTAATATTTCTCGGTTTCATATATTTAATTTTGTGAAAATCTGAGGTCCTTTAAGTTGTCAAAACGTGAAAAAAATATTAACACAGAAAACTGCTTTTCAGGTAAAATTAATAATGTTTAAAAAGATGTTTCAGTATGAAAAACTTGGCGAAAAATTATGAAAAAAACTTCAGGATTTCTAGTAACGTTTAAATAGATGATATAGTAAAATTTTCACGTTAAACCAATTAGATTTCAATACATTAATAACCATAAACTTGAATATCGACAAACTGTTTTTTCCTGTAGTATCCAGAAAATTATAAAAATTATAAAAACTCATGGAGATCATCTTTTATCCTAATTTTTCTACAGTAAGAGTTACAACATGTTAAAACACACCATAAAATTGTCAGGTTCAAAATCCTACATTTGAGTTCTAAAACATCAGTTAGATTCCATAGCATAGTGAATCTGAACATTTGCAGTTATGAGAAAAAACAAATCTTTTGTTATCAATGCTTTTCTACTCGAAAGAAAAACTTTTCAAAACATTCATACTTGTTTCACCTAAGCTTTATCCAGAATCTCCTCTTTGAAATCGTACCAAAACAAAACAACAAAATTTACGAGTAAGAGATGATAACTCGAGATTACCCATTAGCGTGATCTGAAATAAAACGATCTAACTGTTGTTCCACAACCACCACCGACCAGAGTCTATCCCTCCTTAGAAACTACGGTTTCTCAGAGGTGAAGGAGAGAGAAATATTTCCGTACAAGGGGGAGAGAGAGGTGTTGGTCGAACAAGAGAGGGTGAGAGATTTCATGTAAGTGAGAGGTGTGATAATGAGGGAAAAAGAAAAGGTTGACCTAAAATACCATGTCATATAACAACAAACTTTCTTAAACCTCTCATCTATATATACCTTACATATCATTCTAGGTTTAGGAAAGTAATCAAAGTCTCCCAAATGGGAGAAGAGTGGCCGGCCAATACAAGGTAAACACGGGTGGATAAAACCTTAATTTGTATCCCCTTCATTAGAATAAATAAACCTTTGTATATAATTAACCCTAATAAAATTATTTTCCCTTTTGAACATAATGACATAAAAATAATACAAGGTAAAAACGGGTGGATAAAACCTTAATTTGTATCCCCTTCATTAGAATAAATAAACCGTTGTATATGATTAACCCTAATAAAATTATTTTCCCTTTTGAACATAATGACATAAAAATAATACCAAAAATGCTGCATCCTATGCATAGTAAAGAATTTAATATAATAATCATAATATGGAACAAAAATAACACATTAAAGTCCTATGTGTCACGTACTACATAGTACATGTGTCCATTAATTTACATGGGAGAAGAGTCACTGGCCAATACAAGGTAAAAACGGGTGGATAAAACCTTAATTTGTATCCCCTTCATTAGAATAGATAAACCGTTGTATATAATTAACCCTAATAAAATTATTTTCCCTTTTGAACATAATGACATAAAAATAATACCAAAAATGCTGCATCCTATGCATAGTAAAGAATTTAATATAGTAATCATAACATGGAACAAAAATAACACATTAAAGTCCTATGTGTCACGTACTACATAGCACATGTGTCCATTAATTTGATATATTATAATTATCACATAACCTAAGAGGTTTAAGCTATATATATGTGTGTGTGTAACGTCACATTAAAAAAATATAAGGCTAAGGTCATAATCCATAAGACATATGTGACTAAATTATAATCACTCTAACCTGAAAGTTGGCCAAATGGTATGGGTCTTACACCATTGATAATGCAAGTATCAATGATGGTGTAATCATTTATTTGAAAACGTCTATCAGAAATTGGAAGGGCATGTGTTGGATGGTGATTTTATGCATGTTAGGTTTTGCACGCATATTCTAAACATCATTGTGCATGATAGTTTGAAGGATGTTCATAACTCTATATTAGAATTTGTAGTGCAGTGAAATATGTGAGGTCATCTCCTGCTCGGTTTCAAAAGTTTAAGAGTTGTATAGAGGCTGCAAATATATATCTTCTAGTAGTCTGGTGGCTCTAGATGCTCTTACAGGTGGAATTCCACTTATTTGATGTTGGAGTCAGTTGAAATTTTTCAAAAAGCATTTGAGAGGCTTGGAGAACAAGATGCATATTATCTATTGGAGCTCCATGTGAATGAGAAGAAACTTGGTCATGCAGAGGATGAGGATTGGGATAATGCTCGAGTGATATCAAGTTTTTGAAAGTTTTTTAAAAAATAACATTAAGACTTTCTTGTTCTTTGAATGTTACAACACATACATATGTTCATGAGTTTTTTTTACTAAAAACTTGATAAATCATATTCTTAATCTAGCAATGTTCTTTTGAAAAAAATGGCTAGTAGTAAGTTGAGGGTCAAGTATGAAAAATATTGGGGAGACTCTAAAAAGGTAAATGATTTGTTGTATATTGATGTTCTTCTTGAACACCACTTTAAAATGAGATTTGTGCAATATAGTTCTGATATTTAGTATGATCCTGAACTTGCTTGTGCTTTGAGAAGAAATTTGACTTCTACTTTAGAGAGAATATTTGAGGAATACAGAGGTAACGTTACTGTGAATAAACATGTGCATATTAATCTCAATGAGAGATTACAAGAGTTGTGGAAATTGATGAAGGTAACTCATTTATATATTGTCATTAATAGTCTTGATTTATATGCTTATGAACTCATTTTCTTCATGTGAACAAAATGTATCAAGGTGTAAGAGGAGGCTATCTTTACCATTCCATGATGTGATTAAAGATTGAAGATGGAGGCATTTCTATGTTTTGTAGTGTTTCCAATTTACTTTTAGGATTGAAGATGGAGACATTTCTATGTTTTGTAGTGTCTTCTCTTGCACCTTGATACATTATGTTTTGTAACTCATTTATATATTATTATTAATATTCTGGATTTATATGCTTTTGAACTCATTTTCTTCATGTGAACAAAATGTATCAAGGTGCAAGATGAGGCTATCATTACCATTCCTTGATGCAAATGAAGATTGAAGATGGAGGCATTTCTATGTTTTGTAGTGTTTCTGATTTACTTTTACGATATTTGAATGTTGAAAACTTTACATTTCATGTTATTGTCTTATATTTGAATGTTGGATATTTGTACCTAGAGTTTGAACATGTTTGAATGTTGGAAATAATGAGTTTTGAATATTGTATTTGAATGTATTTGAATCCTGGACATTTACTATAAACATGTCTTTATTTTGAATAGTTCTTCATTTGAATGATGTATTTTAATGTTGGATATATTTTGAATGCTGTATTTGAATGTATTTGATTGCTGAAAAAATGCTTCTGGAGCGAATAACCCACCTGAGCTTACCAGATGATATTAAGCTGGTCAGTTCAGTTTTTATAGGCATTTGTGGTTGGTCCAGTCCTCTATATAGGAGGACCATGATTTTTGGTTTAGTCTCATTTTTCTTTAAAATTTGGAACGAATTGACCGTGAACACCCCTAAACAAAAGCTCACAACTCTTCTTTAACATCTTTGTCTCTCACGCGAATATACAAAACTAGTTGGATCTCTCGTCGACGAAGCTCTCTCACCGAAGTTCTTTCGGTGAAGCCCCCCCTCTCTCTCAGCTCTCTCTCTCTCATCTCGTTGAATCTCTCTTGGCGAAGCTCTCTCTCTCTCTCTCTCTCTCTCTCTCTCTTAGCTCTCTCAGTCTATCTCTCTCATCTCAGTGAAGCTCTCTCGGTGAACTTTCCCTCTCATCTCTCTCTCTCTTATCTCTCATTACTCTTTCTTTTAGCTCTCTGTCGAAGCTTCTATGTCACAACTCTCTTTCTCTCTCTCTCAACTTTCTCTTTCACCTCTGTCTTGAGGTCTCGTAGCTTTCTCTCTCAGCTATGTCTCCAGCTTTCTACCCCTTCGATTTTTACTACATCAAAGGTAAGGCTTTTTTCTTGTGAGGTGAGTTTTGATATGAAATTGATGTCTCAATTTTTTTAGGTTTCATTTGATTTTTAAGATTTCATTATAGAGTAATTCTACATCGACCAAGTAGTTAATCAAATATTAAGCTACCAAGTGCGTGACAATCATTTATAGGTTATTTGATCAAATCATTTTAATGAGTCATCAAACACTAATTTATAAATAATTGCCAATTACTTGATCACTTAAAACTTGATAAATTGCTTGGTCACTCTAGAATTAATTTTCATTGTAATCTCTGGTATTGCTGGCATTATGACTCCATGCAAAGGTAGTAATTGAAATACTGACCAATCTTTTTCTTCCCCTTTTTCCATTTAAGTTTTGTGTAATTTGAGCATTTTGATGTTTTTGGTTTATCTTTCTTCTTTACTTCTTCAAGTGAGAATTCATGAAAATGATCTTTATATCTGCTGATATTGATATTTATATCTAATACTATATAGTGAGGTGGATTCCTAATTTATTTTATCCCTTTGGTGGTGCAGTCGTAGTTGCATGGGAAACAATGAAGCCATTGGTCATGGAGAGAGTGGATGTAGCTCCACCACATGCCATGTAAGTGAGAATTAAGGCCAATTATACCTCACTCTGCCATATTGATCTCTATTTCTGGAAGCCAAGGTTAGTAGTACTTAATTAGTTAATTTCCAAATCATTCGACTCCTTTTTCTTTTATTGACTGTGGGTTAGATTATCCCATCGCTTGAATTTCTTAATTAGTTAATTTAATATAATTTCGACTTCATTGTTGATAAAACTTGCTATTTACTTAAAAAATCTTTAGTAAGTAGGATCAATATTATTCGTTCCCTTCGACCCCAATTACCAGCCATGATAGAAGTATGATTTTTCTCATATTGTTGAACCTATTTTTCTTTTGGGGGGGCTTGATTGCATGTTGAGATGGTAATATCATGGTCAATAGCATCACTAAGATTAATAATGAAATTGATTATATTTCAAATATTGGGATAGAAATTTTTTCTATGGTGCTAGATGCAAAATTGATAGGTGGGCTTAGTATGACAGACTCACTGGTACTAATCAGGGTAATTCTACTCCCTGGATTGTTACTGGTGACTTCAATGATCTTCTTAGTGCTAATGAAAAGCTTAGAGGTAATTCTTTTGACTTTTCTAGGGCTAGGAGATTTGATAATTTTATTAATAATTATGATTTTATTAATGTCAATGCTGAATGCAGTCTTTTCACTTAGAGGAATGGTAGGCAAGGTGAGTATTTTATTCAAGAAAGGTTGGATAGAGTTATTATTAATGGATGTGGGCTTGATAAATTTTCTAATACTGAAGTTAACATTCCACCTAATTTAAGTTCATATCATAATATGATTCTGGTTCTCTTGATAATAAGTATCCAAAAATTTGTTAGGGAATCTTAATTTGAATATAATTCTTAAGGACAAGTTAATCCCTCTTAATGATGCTGATGATTCTGATAGAAAATTGAAAAATGATATTTCAACTGAGATAAATAAGCTTTGGTTGCAAGAAGAGTTATTTTGAGGTAAAAGAACTCAAAATATTGGCTGAAATTTGGTGATAGGAGTACTAAATTTTTTTATAGTTCTGCTATTAAGAGGAGGATTGTTAATAGAATCTCTAGACTTAAAGATGATAATGGTGTCTAGCATAGTGAGGAAGGAGGAGATTATTGATATTATTCATTCATATTTTAAGGATATTTTAAAGTTATTCTTTCCTCTGATGTTGATTAGGTTCTAAATTACATGGATCATGTTATTAGTAATTCTATTAATGTTAACCTTACTGTTGATTTGTCTTTTGATGAAGTAAATGGTGCTGTTTTTTTGTCATGGAGCTGATAAAGCTCCTGGACCCCCGATGGCTTCTCAGGTATATTTTATAAAAAATATTAGGATTTGATTGGTAATGACATTTATTTGGCTATTCTTGATTTTTTAGGAATTTATATCTTCCTAAATCTATGATTGAGACGTCTATTACCTTAATTCCTAAAGTCCAGCAGCTTGAACCTCCCAATCAATTTAGACCTATTGCTCTTTGCAACTTTTCTTTTAAGATTATTTCTAAAATCCTAGGTAATAGATTTAGTACTTTTTTAGGCTATTTTATTTCTGATTCTCAAGGGGTTTTCATCAATGGTAAACATGTTCAACATAATTTCCTTTTTGTTCAAGAAATCTTTTATAACCTTAAAAAATATGGTAAAAAAGAGATTTATGGCGCTTAAGACTGACATGTCCAAAGCCTATGGTAGAGTTAGTTGGTATTTTCTGAAATGCTTGCTTATTGAAATGGGTATTGATTTTAAGTTTTTTAAATGGGTTATGTTTTGTGTTACTTCTATTAGCTATAAAATTAATATATTAATGAGGCTCCTAAAATTTATATTTCTCGTAGTAGAGGTTTGAGGTAAGGTGATCCTTTGTCTCCTTACCCTTTTATTATCCTTGTCGATTCCCTTTCTAAGTGTATTAACATGGATGTTTCTAATGGTTTTATTAATCATATTGCTCTAAAAAAAGGTTATTTCGCTGATGATAGTATATTTATTACTAATTCTGACCTACTTTCCTGTAATTATCATAATTTGTGTATTAATAATAACTATTGTAATGCTTTTGGGGCTAGGTTGTTAATTTAGATAAGAGCAGCATATGGTTTAGTAAGAATTGTTTTCCTAGTAGGAAAGAGGTTATTTCTAATATTTTTTGTGTTCCTTCTAATAATCATAAGGAGACTTATCTTGGGCTTCCTATTGTTTGGTGTAAGTCTAAGTCCTTTGTTTTTTCCTTGTTGATGGAGAAAATGGAGAAAAATACTTCTTTGTAGAAGGCTAATTTGATGTCCATGGTGGGAGGGAATTCCTTCTAAAGGCAGTAGCTCAAGCCCTCCCTAATTACATTATGAGCACCTTTAAGCTGTCTAAATATGTTTGTCCAAATCTACAAGCTGCTATCATACATTTTTGGTGGTCTAGGGATGAGGATTCTAAAGGGATTAGTTGGGCCTCTAGTCTTAAAATGATCCTTAGTAAGGATGAAGGTGGTCTTGGTTTTAAGGATTTAGAATATTTTAACCTTTCTTTGTTGGTCAAACCCCTAATATTTTAACCTTGGGTTCTTCTTAAAACCCTTAATGTTTCTGTTTTAAGCTTCTCAAGAGTTTGGATTTTCCTAATTGTGATTTTGTGGAGGCTAGGGAAGGTAAATCTAGTTCATGGGCTTGGAAAAGTTTAGGGCTAGGTAAGGAAGTTTGAAGGAAATTTGTGTTTTTTGAAAGTGGTAATGGTTTTTCTATTAATATTTGGACTCATAATTGGGTTCCTGGGTTTAAGGATCTTTCTTTATGTTATTCTTCTTCTTTAAGTTTTGTTTCAGATTTAATTTTTCCTAATTCTAAATCTTGGAATAAACCGCTTTTGGATTCTGTTTTTCCCCTTAGATAGTCAATAGTATTTTGGTTATCCCTATTCCAACTACGTTTTCTACTGATTCTTTTACTTGGCCTGCTAAGTTTGGTGTTTTTAAAGTTCAATCCTATTATTATTTTGTTCATGGTCAGTCTACTAATGTTTCTAATCTAGGAACTTCTTCTGTTTCTATAAATCCTAAAATTTGGAAGATTATATGGAATGTTAATGCTCCTTCTAAAATTAAACATTTTATGTGTAGGCTTCTTCATAATTTTCTTCCTACTCACTACTAGAAATTTGACTAGAAATTTGACCTTTAACGACGGTAGGGATTTTGTAATGCGTAATATCATGAATAAATTATAACCATCATAAATTGTTCTCCATGTATGACGGTAAACATTTAAAACGTCACGAAAACTTATCTATTATTTTTCACGAGGGTAAAATTATCAACCATCGAAAGAGAAAATGATATTTTACTATTACAATTATAAAGTGACGTAATTCATTTACGACGGGTTTGTTTATAACGTCGTGCAATTATGTTTGTTTTATAACATCCTATTTTAAACGGTGTCGTATGCAGTTTAAGTCAAACGACGCTTTTTGATGTTGCAGAAAAAACCCATCTTCTTTGCTAAACGACGTTGTTTAATGGACACGTAAACGAATTTCCTCCCCTTCGCGGCGCTTGTGTTTGAAGTCCCTCATTTTTTCGAGAAGCTTCACGACGCCTAGGGCAGTTTCACGATGGCAAAGGGTTGTGTCACGACGATAAGCTTCTCATCATCGCAGTGCTATTTTGCTAGCTTCACGTCCTTCCCAGTATAGCTTTGTTCCTGGATTGTGAAACCATAGACGCCGTCGAGCTTCGCGCCTCTCTCCACAGACGCCGTTGAGCTTCGCGATGCCTAGGGTTCGCACAACGCCATTTTGTCAAGCTCCGGCGTTCTTATCGGTGAAACTCCTCGTTCGGGTATTTCCTTAAACAGGTAGATCGATTTTCACAAGCTAGGTTTTCAGGTAGATCAATTTTCCTCAATTTTTTTTCTATTCCGAAGCTTCTCCGCTATTACTTCTGTCGAAATATTTCAATGATGAATATTGTCTGTAAAGTGCTTGAATTCATGACTGAGGATGTTTGTGGAATATAATGTCTCTTAAAGTTTATTGTCCACGATGAATATTGTTTAGGATAATATTTTGGCTTCTACCATTAAAGTATTTCTTTCTTTTTTTTTGTATGAAAGTTCATGTTTTGCGGTCCCAAGAGTTGGAAAAAATCAAAAAGCTTTGAG
The DNA here is from genome assembly GCA_003255025.1 of Datisca glomerata. Classification (NCBI taxonomy): domain Eukaryota; kingdom Viridiplantae; phylum Streptophyta; class Magnoliopsida; order Cucurbitales; family Datiscaceae; genus Datisca; species Datisca glomerata. The sequence goes on from QANY01008539.1 coordinate 253,207, forward strand.
ATTGAAACCATAAAAGACAAGAAAGAAAAAGTATCCAAATAGTCTTTTTCAATGGATCGAGGGACCCAAGGTAAGTTTAAAGGAAACAGTATCCAATTGGATATATTTTAAATTTCAGTTTCCTAAGCGTTAGAAATAACACGAAAGTGATAATATATATATATATATATATATATTATCATATATCACATCTCAGATGCAGGTTTCTGCTCAATTAATTTGCAAGAACTCTCAAAGACTGGTGGGATAATTGTCTCACTGAAAGTCAACGCCAAGAAATTTTAAACTCTTTTAAAATTAATATTGACCCGATTACTAGTACCCATATCAGAACAAAAGATGTCTGTTACACCCTAGCCCAATCCATTATCCAATATTTCCTTGACTCAGGTATTGTCAATAGAGATCAACATAAAGAACTTCTCCAAAATCTGAGATGCCCCTCTCTCACCCACTTCAGGTGATAAAAAGACGTCTTTCTTATGAAAATCATGCAGAGAGGTGACGCAAACAGTGAACATTAGAAGGCAAAGTTCATTGATGGCATTCCTAGTCTACTTGCTGAACGAGTGAGAAGAAAACTCTGAGACAATCATGATCAAATTGATATTCCATATGATCAATATACTTATGGACAGCTCATTGCCCTAGTCATAGAAGAAGGACTAGGACTATGCAATGATATGAAATTACAACATCTAATGAAAAGTCAGAATCTTAACAACAGAAAAGAATTAGGTGTAATGAATTCAAGCATAAATAAAAGAATTATATATATATATATATATATATATAACACATAAATAAAAGAATTAAATCTTTTAAAAATAGAAAATTTAATTAAAAATCATAAATCTAATGAACTAGAATAACTTAGTAGATTCTCAATTTCTGATAATGAGGTTAAAGTACCTATTATCAATAATCAAGATGAGGATAACTTCATCCAAATTCTTAATCGTATCAAAATCAAGAAAATTACATATAATGATCAAAATAATTATTCAAGATTTTGATTTCACAACAACGACTTTTGTTGATTTAGGAGCAGATTTAAATTGCATGCATGAAGGAGTAGAATCTAAGACAGCAATTATTAAGGAAATTCAACATGCAACAATTAGTCACAATGACTTTCAACAACAACAGTCATGATAAACACGAAGACCAAGATATCAATTCTCAAGGAATCTTTGTAATTTATCGTTTTCTATAATAATTGTACTAGTTGTCAAATAGTTGGCAACTATTTATACTTTTTACTATTCTTAGTCAAAAGTAAACAAAAGTAAAAACGTAAAATGTTTTTACTTTTGTAGAATAAAATAGTTCAGGTAAGTGATGAGTTCACGATGAACTCCACTTTCCTTGACTATAAATAGGTAGTAATCTTCCATTTGTTACTCAGAACTCGTTTTCAACTCTTAATTATTTGAGAGCAAAACTGGTCTTTGAGAACAAAATTTTCTTCATCCCTCTTCTGTAAATCTTTCTTCTTCTTTTTCTTCAACGTTAAATAGTGAGCGGAAGCACTATTTAATTGTTGCCAATAATTTCACTGTTTACGTAAGTTTTTAATTTTACACCTTGATATAGTTTTATTGTTTCCTTATTTAATTCTTGCATCTTACTTTTGACTAAAAATAGTAAAAAACATAAATAGTTGCCTAACTATTTGATAACCAGTACAATTATTACAAAAAATGATAGATTCCTCGATAATTGTAATCTTGGATTCTTACGGCTTCATCATGATGCCTTGAAAAGATTCATTGTGACTATTATTGTTTTATTTCGATGGAGCCACTGTTGTTGTTCGTTGATAATTGTTATCTTGGATTTTAATGTCTTCATTAGTGTTATCTTGAAAGTCATTGTAACTTTTTGAGAGTCATTGTTGCTATTGATAATTGATTGTTGGGTATCATTATAGCCGTTGCATTGGAGGACGATTATGATACATTTCTGAACTTCTTGATATTGACATTTTTCCAACAGGAAAAAATATTTATTTTTTAAATTTATTCATCGTCGCTCAAATCGATATTGTCAAATGGATCTTGTGAATCCTGGAATACGTCATAGGTCCATTGTGGTAAGACGCGCCATTTCAAATTCTTTTTATCTGTCTATTGCTGAGGAAAAGGTTTGGATGATTGACATTTCTGGAGTTTTGGTTTGATTGGGTGATTTGACTTAACTGATGATTCAAAGTCAGAATCATTATTGTCTTCCAAGAGAAGGAGCAATTTTTGGATTAACTCCTGGTTTGATTTGGTATTTGGCTTTATGGCCTTGGATTTACCCTTTGAATAGGGTTTGGATTTATGTTTTGATTTGAGTTTGGATTCTCTGGATGAACTGGATTTGGATTCAGGTTCTAGGTTAATGAGTTTATTAATTTTTAATGGAGCTGGGTAAAAGGGTTGGCTAATTTTTCGCTAGAATGGCCTTTTGTAAATTCTTGGCTTATGGATGTGATTATTTTTTGGGTATTAAGTTTGTCCCACCACTTCACATAATATTGTCTGGTGGGGATTCATTCTCGATTGAGTTTTTCCATTTTAGTATCCATGATATTTTATATTTATTTAGAAAACAGAATATTTGGGGAAAAGAAGTCTCAATTGGTAAGGGCTTATGAACCCATAAAGATAAATTGAAACTCTGTTGCAAATAAATGGAAAAAGTTTTAAGATTGGACCATGAATGGATCACCATCTTAATAACCATTTTGGAAAATTAGTTTTAACATTCTTATTGAAATTTAAAAACCAAGAGTGAGAAAAGTAACTATTCTGATGCAGGAAAATTGTGTGTCAGACATCAATATAGTCAAAATAGTTGTATTATTTTTATTTAAAGGATTTTTGAGACCCGAAGGATAGGCTTTCCATTCCTCCATAGTTATAATTTTGAGAATGTAGAAGGAATGATAGATGATCCTTCCTTCTATAATTTTTATTGGGTTGATGTTAATGGATTCAATTTCTAAGAGAATGTCTTTATAAAAACTACGATTTTTGTCTCTGTGGCCAGAGATAAATTGAAATTCGGGAAGGAAGTGAGCTCTTGCTATTTCAGCAAGTTCATTTAAATGAGCGAATGATGACTCAATATAAAAGAGATTTTTACTAGATGTTTTGTGAATGTAAGGGGATGATTTTTTTATATTTTGTGATTGGTTAATTGACCAGCTGGGCATCGAAAGGCTGGGTAATTGCAAATGGGTCAAATTGGTTGATCAAAGTTGTTTGGTAATTGGGCATGATGGATCCAATAATGGTTAATTCTTTAGGAGTGAAAGACTTTTCTTTAATTTGAGCCTTGGGGGCCAACTGCGGAATCAAAGATTCTCTTTTAGTTCCATGCTTTAAGGCCTAGGACCTAGACCCCATTCTTGTCTACCCTGCAAAAATTCATGGGTAAAGAAGTCAGGAACTAAATTATTAATACATTGAATGAATTTAATATTGAAATCAAATATAATATTTTGATTTGATTTTGAAGAGCAGGATTCTCGAGCTGTTCTTCAATCCTCTTAAATTTTAACTCATCCTATAGAAAACACAATTATTTTGCTTTGCAAGAAATGAGATTTATGGAATTAGAAATATATTTTTCTTTTAAAGTTGTTATCTTTTCATTGTAAGGAAAAGAAAGAAATTTGAATTTTATAGATTTATCCATGACATAGGTATTTATCCATCATACTTTGTTGTAAACGGATATAACAGAGAAATAAATGGTAAACCAAAAATTATTTTTATCAGTGATATTTTTTACGAAGACAAACAATGTTTTAAAACATACATCATCTTGGCAAATATGGACTTTGAGTATTTTATAATTGATATGAATACGAGTACCATTGACAGAGAACAATAATTCTCTCGTCTTCTTGAAGTACTTGGTAGGAACTAGTCGTTACTAGATACAATTTAAATCTACTTCTGAATCAACAAGAGTCATTGTTGTAAAATCAAAATCTTGAATAATTATTCTGACCATTATGTGCCATTTTTTTTATTTTGAGATGATTGAGAATTTGGATAAGGTTATCATTGTCCTGATTGTCGGTAATAGGTTCTTCAACCTCATTAGCAGAAATTAGTAATTTACTAGGTTCACTAGATTCTTGTTTATTAATTACATTCTCTATTTTCAAAAGATTTAACTCTTTGGTTATTTTTGTATTAGAATCCCTTAATTCTCTTTTTTCAATTTTAATATTTTTAATTTCCTTCTGAAGTTCCTATGGGATAGCTTCATTTTCTTTTCCCTTAACCTTATTGATTTTTTCTAAAGTTTGTGAAAAATTTGCAGTATTATTATTATTAGACTTAGAATTATCTTTCTTCTGGATTACTTTCTTAAGTCTTTCTAGATATTTCTGTTTTAATTCTGGATTTTCAATTTTGCTAATAAAGTCTAACAAAAGATTTTCTTGTTCTTCATTTTTGTTTAAGACATTAATTTTTTAACAACAACTATTCCTACACCCCATTGAGATATTAGGAGAATCACTGTCAAAACTTGAGGATTCAGATTCAGAGGATGCAGGAGATTCAAATTCTTCTAAATCTTTACTATCACTCTCATAATAATCTATTGTTTCTAAGATTCTAAACAATTCTTGTTTATCTTCTTCAGAAATTTTTAACTGATTGATTTTATTTTTAACTTGACAAGTATTGAAAAAATGATAGTTCTGGCCACATTTAAAACACTTAATTTTACTTTTGTCAAATCTTTTATTGGGTTTTTTTCTAGAATAATTTTTATTCTTGGAGAAACGTTTATCAAAATTTTTATTTTTAGAAAAGTATTGATCAAAACTTTTATATTTTGTGGTAAATTTTCCTATGAGGCTTATGATTCCTCCTAGGGTGTAAATGGGAAATGTTCTTACTTCTTTGGGAAAGAGAAATAGCTTGTAAACCATATTGCTCACAAAAATTGTCTAATTCACATTTGACAATTTTATTTTCTTTTTTTATTTGTTTATTGATTTTCATATCAATACACATTTTAAACCTTCTTTTTGTACTATAGTAATTATTGATAATTCTGGTCACATTTAAAACACTTAATTTTACTTTTGTCAAATCTTTTATTGGGTTTTTTTCTAGAATATTTTTTATTATTGGAGAAACGTTTATCAAAATTTTTATTTTTAGAAAAGTATTGATCAAAACTTTTATCTTTTGTGGTAAATTTTCCTATAAGGCTTATGATTCCTCTTAGGGTGTAAATGGGAAATGTTCTTACTTCTTTGGGAAAGAGAAATAGCTTGTAAACCATACTGCTCACAAAAATTACCTAATTCACATTTGACAGTTTTATTTTCTTTTTTTTATTTGTTTATTGATTTTCATATCAATACACATTTTAAACCTTCTTTTTGTATTATAGTAATTATTGTATAATAGGTAAGACTATTATAGTCTAAATTTCCTTGGTCATTACAAATGATTGTTCTAATTTTATGTGCGAATAGATTGGGTAATCTATTAATGAAATTTTCTTTCCAAAAAGGTTGATTGCTATCATCACTTGTCATTATCCTGGACAAAAAATATATTTTTGTACCGGTCAAAATTACTTAAGGTTGGACACCTAAGATTGGTTAATTGATCATGGATACGCATAGTGATATTACTTGGTGTTCTAATGAAGTGTTCAATTATTATGTAAAGAAGTGTATTGATGGCATCAGACATTGTTTCATGATCTTCACCAATAATTGGGGTTTCTTCAGTATCAATCTTAACTGTTAAAAGGATGGAATTTTTGGATTGTTATGTGAGATGTTTTTCCCACCAGGAATGAATCATTCCTGTAAATCTTGTGACTAAGAGTTTGATTGCCCCAGTATGAGGCAGATTATGAGTGGTGATGCATTTGTTGGCTACCATTGCCATATGTTGTAATTTATCGAGAACTTCCTACTCAGAAAATCCATCAATATTTCATTCGTATAGTTTTTCTGCGGATACAGAAAATTGATTAACGAAAGAAGATTCAGTAATTTGTATATCTGGTGGCATAAGAGTTGAGGATTAACATGATAAAGGTTTCCTTGAAAATCTGACTCAGTAGGTGCTTCAACTTCGTCAGATGGTTCAGACTTATTATCAAAGATTGACTGACTAATTTGAGAATTTGTGGTTAGTCCTTTGAGTCTCAAGTTTTTAATTTTTAAATTTTTTAATTCTTGTTCTAATTGTTGAATTCAAAGATCTTGATTATTATTAATAGATGATCCAGTAAAGGAATTTCTAGGAATACTAGACTGGCTATACTCCCTAATTTGTGGACTAGAACTAGAAGGTTAGAAATTCATTTTAGCAGTATCATCCATGTACTGCTAAATGTAATCTACATCTTCAATTGGTCTTTGAATTGGAGTAGGTTGACTTTTATTGTTTAAAAGCAATTTAAGGGAAAAATAATATCAGACCACCTAATTATTTTAAGAACTCTAATATTGACATTACTTTTGCGAGATTGGATCAATAGGGTTTGATTTTTTGGACTTCTATTGATGGCTTGAAAAATCATATTAGTCTTAGTTACTTTGTAATGAATTCTAAAGATTAAAACTAGGAGTTGTGACCACTAGTTTTAATATTTAAAGTTAAAAATTTTAAAATATGAGAGTCTGCTAAATTAACAGACAAATCTGGAAAATAATCAAAGTGGATTGGTCCAATACAAAGTGAGGATTCAATCAGTCCTAGAATACTATCATTAAAATTTATGAATCTTGCATCTCGCATGGCTAACAAGACAAATATATTTAGGCATGTCCTTGTGAGTGATTTAACTCCTATCTAGACTAAATCAAAGTGAAGAAAATTATATCATTCTTCAATGTGATGTTTTATTGCATTAGAGGAAAGTAATTGACAAGTTTCATGCTCTTTCCCAAGAGTATATATATTTTTAATTATTTTTACATGATGCTGAGACTTAAAGGAAGTAACATACGATGTTTATTTGTTAATATTTTTATTAGGGATTTTAGGTATATTCCATACCCTATGATCTACTTGATCATCTGCTAATTCAAAATGTTCTTCATTTATTATGTTAGGTATTGTAGTCATTGTTGACTTATTGCTACTAGAAGAATTACTTCTAAATAATCTACTCATCGCTCAAATAACTAAATTATTCTTATGATTGAATTCATATTGTATTTTGATTGATAATCTACTATGACTTCTACAACCTTCTACTAGGTTGACCATTCGCCACTTTACCTCTACAACCACCCTACCCTCGGGATTTACGTCTCTAAGAGGTCTTATTGTGGTGCATAAAGCTAACCAAGTAGAAGATGATACGTCAGTCTCTGTTAAAACAGATTCATAGATTAGACAAACAAATATTACAGAGAAATAATCAAGCATAAAAATAGCCAGTCACTTGGACAGAGAGCGAGATTAAGTAAAAGCAATTATTCATGTAAGTAATGATAAACAATAATAGAAATAATGAGCCATAACAGACGGTAAATAGTTTAATTATACATATATTAATTTAAACAGTAAATCTCCCCACCAGGTTTGACTCAGTTATCAAAAAAAGTGGAATCAAATATAATTTAGAGCAATTAGAGAGGGAGTATTAAGATGCAAGAATTAAATTAGGAAACAGTAAAACTCTAAATTATAATTGATTTTGCATCTTGCATCTTAATACCCCCTCTATATTTGCTCTAAATTATACTTGATTCTGCATCTTTTAGTATCAGAGCCAAACATGGTGGGGAGATTTACTGTTTACTTAAATTATCTGCATAATTAATCTATTCACCACTTATTATGACTAGTTATTGTAATAATTGTCACTCAATTGCTTACCTGAATAATTGTTTTTATTTAATCTTACTCTCCGCTCAAGTGGCTGATTATTTTTATGTTTGATTATTTCTCTGTAATCTTTGATTATATAATCTATGAATCTGACGAATCAGTTTCTATTTGATTAGCTTCAGGCATCACAATAAGACCTCTTAGATACATAAATCCTGAGGGTAGGGTGGTTGTAGGGGCAAAGTGGCAAAGAGTCGATCTGGTAGGAGATTTTAGAAGTGATAGCAGATTGCTGATCAAAATACAGTATGAAATTTTCAATCATAAGAATAATTTAGTTATTTGAGTCATGGGTAGATTATCTAGAAGTAGTTCTTCTAGTAGCATTGAGTCTACAATGTCTTTAATATTTGACATGGATGAAGAACATTTTGAATTAACAGATGATCTAGTAGATCATAAATATTTTGAATACCTTCTAGATGATCCAGAAGATCATTCTGAATACTTTACAAATGATCAAGTAGATAATGTGGTATGAAATATACCCAAAATCACCAATACAAATACTAACTTTAAATCCTCTTCTAGATTTTTGATCCATTAATAATGATCAAGATATTAGGACTCGAATAGAGCAAGAATTTAAAAATTTAAAAATTTAAAAATTAAAAGTCTAGAAACTAAAGGAATAAGTTCCCAAGGAAGTCAGACAAACCTTAATAACAAACAATCTAATAAAATTAATTACCAATCTGTTAGTTCTCAAACTAGGAAGTATAGCTAGTTTAGTGCCCCTAGGAGTTCCTTTCCTGAATCATCTATTAATAGAACAAGAATTAAGAAATTCTAAAAATTTGAAATCCAGATACCTTGAACCAAGAATATAAACCAGATTGAGAAGGTCTAACCCAACACAATGATGACCCAACCAATCTTGATAGACGTAATAGGTTCAGAGAAAAATATAATATGAACTAAAGAATAATCATACTTACTGAATGGAAGACATTTATGCAAGAACTTAGAGTTGATATATTTTTCCATTTTTCCTTGATTATATCGAGGATATTTACGAGAAAATATCAAAGTAATTTCAAAATATAAATGGATCAAGGAAGACTCGAGTGTGGTAACTGCTGGTGATCCACCACTTGAAAAAATCTTAATTAATCATAAAAATTCTCAACCTGAAATCATGTAAGAATGATGAAGGTACAATAATAGAAGAGTCTTTGACTCAACAATTGGTCCTTAAGGCCCAAATCAACGAGGAGTCTTCTACTCCTAACCAAGTTCAATCAACAATACTTGGGTCCATCAGACTCAATCACCAATTTGACCAATTCCTCAATCTTTTATTACCCAATCATCCAATCAACCAATTTCAAAATAGAAGAAATCATCATTTGATTTTCAAAAATTGCCAGTGAAAATCTCTTTCATATTGAGCCTCCATTTGCTCATTTGAAGGATCCTACTCAAATTGCTAAAACCCATTTCATTCCTACATTCCACCATGTCCCTGAACATAATAACAATAACCTCAATTTCTACAGAGATATTCTCTTAGAAACAAAATCCATAACAATTAGCTTAATCGGAAATTCTGAGGAAATAATCATATAAAATCATTGGGTCAACCTACTGATCAAGCTCCTTTTTTCCTTCCTTTTACTTGATTATCAATTATAGATGAGGAGTATAAAATTTGTGAATATAGATATAATATTTCATAGATCAATTTTGTTATATAAATCAATTTTTGTCATAGGTTATTTACTTCTTGATCGGTTGTTTGATAGCTATGTCGGATAAGGATAGCATGAGTGATGGTGGTCAAGAGAGCGATAAGGTGGACAATTAAACGACAAAGAAGAAGAAGAGAGGAGTAAAAAGAAGGCCAACAACAATGTCTTCTCTTATAAAAGGTAGGAATGAGTCTGATACAATAAAAGGGACAACTTCTAGGAGTGGAAGGTTAGGAGTTACAAAGTTATGTTAGAGTTTTAGCGCGTTCAATAATCTCAATAACTTACACAAATTGAAAAAAGCTACACAAATTGAAAAAAGCTTCAAACGATCTTAAAGAAAAGATATATGAAGCTATCAAGGTGTCAAACTTGATAAGTACCTGTATTTACATAATCTACTTAATTTTTTTATTCTTTCTGTGTAGTCGTCGTATGTTTTAGAACCTGCTTACAAGAGGAAGATGTTTTCATCAATTGCTTCTAAATGGCATGACTTTAGGTCTCACTTAACTAGTAACCATATTATTCATTTTGTGGATGATCCTAAGGCTTTAAGGGATCCGCCACAGATATATAGTTTCCTTGAACAAAGACATTGGGCTGAAATTGGAAATTTTCATCTAACTAAAGAGTTTGAGGTAATGTATTTATTTTGCTTAGATTTTAAGATATTATATGATAAATCTATTTAATTACCTTCTATGTTTCAAATGTAGCAATTAAGGAAAGCCCAACAGAGTAGACGCAAGAAATATAAGTACAACCATCATATGTCGCGAAATGGCTATGCTGGATTAGAAGAAGGGTTAGTAATGTGTTTTTTGTTATTTGAAATATTTTTCCTTTCACTTTAACCGCCAAAAATTTGATATAAACCTTACTATTGTTTAACACAGAAAAAAAAGTTTAGGCATCAATGAAGATAAGATCGTGCTACTTTGTGGACTTCAACGATGAGGATACTGAATAATATGCAAAAAAGATTGTAAGTGAAATTCAGTTTCCTTCTCTCTCTAACTAGACCAGATGAAATTTTCTGCTGTTCAGTGAAATTTTCTGCTGTTCTGCTGTGAAATTAGATGGTGCTACTTTGTGCAAGCATACCCGCCAAAACAAAAATGGAAACTTCAACAATGAGGATATTGAAGAATGTGCAAAAATGATTGTAAGTGAAATTCAGTTGCCTTCTCTCTCTAACTAGACCAGAAATTTTCTGCTTTATTTAAAATTTTCTACTGTTCTGTGAAATTTTCTGTTTTATTCGGATTCTTGTTATTTTCACTAGTAAAAATACTTGATAATATTCTAAAACTTATCTCATTATTCCTACGCCCATAATATAAAAAGGTCGTGGTTCAAGCTGTAGTTATGCTACCCATTTTTTACTGAAGTTTGTTAGTTTGACAAATCTTTGAGCATAACGAGAGTGAAATTCGCATCCTGTGATCTTGAAAAAGAACAAAAAATATGGCATGTATTTCCAAGAAAAAGGAATACAAATAACAAATTATTTTATTAACCTTATAACCAAAAGCGTAAATAGACAATTCTAAATAACAATGTTCCTAGTTAAATTAAAGCCCATACCCCTGGATTATCCGCTCTAAACCTCATCGTATTAGCATTTTGCAATATCTCATCTACTGTCAAATTACAACGCAGCTTATAAATCCCATTTCTAGAAGTAGCGTCCTGTTCTTAGCAACACTGTATATGTCGTAATTTGCATGGTCATACCCTTCTGGAGGTGGAGTCTGATCAAATGCGTGTAGAAAGTTATGTTTGAGTGCAATAAGGTAAGGGTGTGAGGCATAGTGAAAGATACATTATTTACTGACGAACGGAAGTAATTATTTTATTTAATTAGCTTAATAATGTTAGTACACCACACTTTCATTATACTCTTTTTTTAGGACCAACTTAAGAAAGAGGGTGTGCCTACATTCAGTAGCAATGATATACTCACCTTGGCTTTGAGCACTCCTGAGCATGGAGGCAGAATAAGGGGAGTAGGAAGTTTTATTAGTCCAACATAATACTTTCAACTTCCTACAAAAAATGCTAAGATTGAATATGAAAAAAATTGAGGGAGATGGAATGAGGAGAATTGATGTGGAGAGAAAAATACATAGAATTGGAAGAGAAATATAGTACTCTAAAAGAGACACCTCCATCAGATAAGGCAAGTTGTTGCTCCACACGGAAGGATGCGATGCCTATCCCCATGGAAAAAAGTTGAAAATGTATGGTTTAATTCTTAAGTTTTTTTTTTAAATACGCGCGCGCGCACACACACATATATGTTAAATTGCTTTAGGGAAAATTATGCAAATTGTTTGTGGAAGAAAGTCATGGTGTTGTTGCACATGGTACGATAATTGATCCAATGGACCCGGATGCAAGCATTCATGGAGTCCCAGTAGGAGCAGGGAATGTGCGTGTCTCTGTTGATCTGGTCATAATAATTGATGCACCCCTACTTATTCTAGTTGATAATGAACTGTTGACTGTAGGACAAGCTGTTGGATCCTATGTGCTTGTCCTGAGCATCTGATTGATAGAATAGTGGTAATACTTTAATATATATAATCTAATATTAGTTGTGTGTAAGTTGTAAGGATTGTGTATGAAATGTTTTTTTGTATATCTATGGGAAACCGAAGAAAATATTTGAAAATGTCTCGACTGTTGACATGCCACAGGATCTCAAGACGATTCACAGGTTTGCCCAACTGGTCATGCAAGACGGTACCATTCCCATAGATTATAAGGAAGACATAGTTGGTTATAAACTTGGTGTATTTGTTGGTAGAGAGGATATTTTGCATCTTTGTGGGATGGGTACGATTTCATCTATGGTAATATTGGCATATATTGGGTAAGGGTAGAGTGGTACGGTTATTTACTTATGTCTGCAAAGTAGTCATATTGTTGCTAATGATATGTAGTTTTACATCTTCTAGGTTTCTTTATGAGAAGGTGCATGGCATAGGGAACTTATTTGCATTTGTTGATCCATCATGTATAGCCACAGAATTTGGCTCTAAACATGATAGAGCACGATACATTTCAAGTGTGTTAGGAAGTGCTAATCCTACATAATATGTGTTGGTCCCACTAAATATCGAGTATGTATATTGAGTACAAGCTCTAGGATTATACATTATAATTGTCATTGTTGTTAATATGTGTTATACATTATAGATTTCATTGGATTTTAATCGTCATTGATGCTCACGGCAATACTGCCTATTGCTTGAACTCTATGAAAAGAAGTGAGCTTACTGATGTAAAATGAGTTGTACAAATGTAAGTTTTAATAATCTATATTTTTTTAACTGTAGGGCTTTGAAGATTTGATTTGTTTTTTTTTCTCTTGTAGGGCTTTGAAGATTGCTAGTGGTCTAATAGGAAATATGAAGAGATCAAATCCTAAATGGGAAGACATAGTTGAAAAGTACTTTGTCATTTATATTTGCTTGAATTCTTGAATTATTATTTAACAAAATGTTTATTTTTGTTTTAGCATCAGCCTATCCAAACTGGAAGCACTGAATGTAGATTTTATGTTATGCGCTTCATGAGAGATATCATTTCAGATCGACATAGAGATCTAAAAAAGTGGTACTTAACTAATTTTCTTAAATTATGGATTACACTAATTTGTAATATAGTTGTTTTTTATTTTGGCAGTACTCTGTGAAAAATACATTTAGCGAGGAAGATATTGATGAGATACAAATTGAGTGGGCAAAATATGTTGATTGATATGTTGATCGTCTTAAACAATGTTGATGTATTGAATAGTTTTGGTGTCAATTTAGATAATTTGAAATGCATTTTGGATAGTTTGATATGTATTTCTGATAATTTTTGTATGCTTTTTGGATAGTTTAATATGCATTTCGGTTAGTTATGAATTTTAACTTTTCATGTGTTTGTGAAAAATTAAGTTAATATTAACTTTATGACGCGCAAAGTACTAAAAGTTACAGAAGTATGACAATATTGAAAATTGCATCCATGTGGCACTGTAGCTAAAGCACGAAAGAAGAGGTATTGTAACTAAAGCACGAAAGAAGAGGTGCCACACAACAATATGGAGTTCTTACACGACGGTAAAACTAATTGCCGTCGCGTAAAGTCTAACTTACGAATATAAATGCGCTACACAGTGTTTTTCAATTTACCCTAAAACTTATTTTTCGAAGAACTACCTAAGGCTGAAGCACTTTTCTTCAAAAATTGATCCAAAGCTAACAAAAATCAACACTCTTCCCCATTCTCTTTCCCAATTCACAAAAATCAACACTCCTCCATTAGAGAGATTGAAAGTTCTTATTTGACGGTAAGTTTTCTTGTTCTCGTTTTCTTCTTTGACGGTAAGTTCTTCTTCGTTTAATTTTTTGTTGTATATCTCAAAATATTATTGGGTATTACTGTTAGACAAGAAGACAAATACTCAGCAAAACCCATATGGAGAATAACATGATCTATGATGATTTTGAAACTATCCATATTTGGTTTGAGTGCACATCTACAAAGCACATGATTTTTCTATTTATTTGTCTATCTACTTATTTACTCTTTAATGTCATCTTCATTTTATTGTTTAATGATAGAAGTTGATAGTAAAACAAATGGTATGTTGATAACATGGCCGAAATTTGTAATTGCCTGTCTCGGGCAAATGGTGGGTTATCAATTTGGTAGCTGCAAACTTAGGCTATGATGGAATTTGGCGATTAAGATTTTGATTTTGGTTTTCTGTCTGTTTATCTGTATTTATGGCTAGAATTGAAATCATGAACTATCTTTTCAATACAAGTACTATCTTCATGTTAAAGAAAATGTTATCTTAATCTTTTGATAGAAGACTTCTATCATACATTTTGTTGTTTACTTTTTGTGTTGGCCGGATAAACTCATAAACTTCTATCATACATTTTGATATAGTTTGCAAATTTTATAGATTGGATATTTATATGATTTGTATATTTTATAAATTGAATATATTATTTTTTGTTAAATTTTAGGATGGATAAGTCATGGATGTTTTTGGATCGAAGATCTAAAACTTATGAAATTGGAGTGGAAAAATTTGTCAAATATGCATTGCAACATGGTATGACCCTGATTTCATTCACTATCCATGTCTAAAATGCAAAAATCTCAAACGTCATATTGTTGTTGTAGTTAGAGAGCACTTATTTTTTTATGGTATCGATCAAAGTAATCAAGAACGGTTTTGGCATGAAGAAGAGTTTTTCAAGGAAAGATCATTTAATGAAAATGCCGTAGATGGAAGATCACATGTAGATAATGATGACTTTGATTGTACTGTAAACATGGTTGAAGGCGCACAAGATCGATATTTTGATAACCCTAAAAATTTTGACAAGCCCTTGTATCCCAATTGCACGAAGTTTACAAAATTATCTGGACTGGTGAAATTATATAATATAAAGGCAAAATATAGATGTAGTGATATTAGTTTTCCAGATTTGCTGAGTGTATTAAAACAAATGCTTCCAGATCGTAATCAAATGCTTGTATCACTTTATGAAGCAAAGAAGACCTTGTGTGCTCTAGGAAGGGAGTATGAAAAAATACATTCATGTCCAAATGATTGCATTTTATATAGAAAGCAAATGGAGATGTAACCGTTTGTCCTGCATGTGGTGTATCAAGATGGAAACAATCAAATAATTTGTCCGGAGAGAAAGAAGGAGTGTCTGCGAAGGTGGTATTTTTCGCCTATTCTAAGATTCAAACGCATGGATAATAGTAGTCAAACTGCAAAGAACTTTACATCACATGCTTATGGTAGAGAAATAGATGATAAGTTAGATCACCCAGCTGACTCTCTATCTTGGAAGTTTATTGATCACATGTGGCCAGACTTTGCAACTGAGCCGAGACACCTTCGATTAGTCCTAGCAGCGGATGAGGTAAATCGATTTAGTTCCCTAAGTAGTACATATAGTTGTTGGTCTGTGATTATGGTGGTATATAATCTCCCTTCCTAGTTGTGCATGAAGAGAACATATATGATGTTAACATTACTGATATCAGGTCCTAGGCAGCTAGGGAACGACATTGATGTTTATGTGGCACCATTGATTGATGATCTTCAATTACTTTGGTAGTTTGGAATTGAGGCTTATGATGCATACTGAAGAGAGATTTTTACTGTAAAGGCCGTTTTAATGTGGACTATCAATGATTTTCTTACATATAAAAATTTATGCAGGCGTAATGTTAAATGTTATTATGCGTGTCCAATATGTGCGAAAGATACATCTTCTATTAGGTTAAAACATAGCAAACAAAATACATACATAGGATATATAAGGTTTTTACCACACTTCCATCCCTATAGAAATTAAAAGAAGGCTTTTGATGGTAATCAAGAGGTTAGGACACCGCTTGTAACTTTGGGAGTTGAATTATTTTATGTTTAAGCTTCCAGTGCTCAAGTGTGACTCGATTGAGAACAATAATGGTTTCAAAGTTGATGGACTAGGATTTACGGTAGTTGATTTAACAAGATTAGGTTACAAATGTGACCCTTTCATTTTAGCATCACAAGCTAAGCAAGTGCTTTATATTGAAGATTTGTAAAATCCAAGATGGTCAATCATCTTATCATCTCCTCAAAAAGATTATCGTGAAAATATTATTGACGACAATTTGGGTGATGCAATATTAGATTGTCAATTGTTTACAAAAGAGATGACTCCAATTGATACTCTTGACTTCAATAGTGAAAATGACATTGCATATATTCGACCTGACGACGAAGACACTATTATGGAAGATAATACACGTATGTGTTCATTAAAGTATATTAAAGAATTATGTTCGCTTTATAAAAAATATATATATAATGGCGCTCTATGATGTAATTTTTCTTTATATCTTTGACCTCCCAGGGTACTTTTCTATTCTTCCAATTCATTTATGCACCTTTTACTATTCTTTTTAAGTATAGGCTCTTGAAAAGTGTCAGCTCAAAGAAACAATCAGTAGCATGTCTAATCTGCTAAATTCATCAGGTTTGTTTCAATTAGAATCTAATGGTGATTATTACCTTGAATGCCTCTATGACTACAAAGCATAACGTTGTGATATTGCTTTTGGTTTGGTTAAATAGTGAGTGATGAAGATGAGAATTGGAGAACGGGGCAATGATACCTTTAGAATTTCTGAAGTACCTTCAGAATTTCTCACTTTGTCTCGATTTTGATTTCTAAGGTGATATAAGAATTTATGTCACTCTAGTCTTATGGGTTTCAAATTATTTCTTTTAAACCTTGGGAGAATTGGGGTGCACGCAGTCTCACGATTGAGCAGGCATCTTCATCATGAGCTCGCTCATTCCTCTCATTGAAACCATCTTCTCTGATTTGTATTAATTGCTTTATTATGTGGAGATGATTTTTATAATTGGAAATTTAAGAAGCATAATTGAAGGCATTGTAAATCATTCCCAAATTGAATTTATATCATAGGACAATTAACTTCTTGTTAGTTGTTAATGATTATATGACATCGTCCTAGTTCAATCATTCATTTTTTGAAGTTGTGGATGTTCTTCTATGGTTTAGATGTCAGATGGCCCCGGTTAATCTTTGCTTGTTTTTGTTTGGATCTTCAAGGCCAGACGCCTTTATTTCCACGTATATATTTGGTCATGAAGGAGCTGGTTATGGCAATGATTCTATGCACTTTCATATTTAGCCATACTTTTCTGTTATTGACTCAGCTAGACGTGTCATTCTTTTAGTCTACTACTGGTCCATGCAGTTATTATGCAAGCTCAACGTATGGTCCCACCTGCTATGCAGTGCAAAGAAAAGTTTCTGGTCCAAAGTACAGTTCTTCCCTTTGGGACATCTCAAGAGGAAATAACATCTGGTATGGTAAGAGTCTGCAGTGGTTGCCTGTTGTAGGTTCTTTATTATTTTATTTTTCCTGGCGGTTTGCAGATGATACTGGCAAGTACGTTAATTGTCATCCTTATTAGCTCGCCATCCTCACCTGTTTTGATGCTAATTAATGGGGAGTTGAAACAAGATTCATGTCATGAAACTTCCCTGTCACAAAGTAAGAGATAATTTGCTGAAGATGAAAAATAATTTGCCAAATTTGTGCTATTAACTGAGTTCCTCTTGTACTCTCTCTCTCCATGGCCTCTCCCTCCAAAGAAAAAAGGATTTGGCAACCAAATATTAAATCTTGAAGGTCTTTGATGAATCACAGGAGCATATAGTCATGTCCGTCTTACATTTTACGGCAATCATCAGCCCAGCAGTAATGACAATGTCAATTGTATGGGAACATACAATATAGACATTGCAGTTAGTGTGTCCTGAAGAGAAATATTAGGTCTAAACTCGTACTTGTAAAGTTGTGTTGTTTTGCAAGCTACTTGATTGTATCTCGGTTTTTTCAAACACATGGGTGCATCTAATGCATTTGATCCTCATATACCTTTATTCTTTTTGTTCTCCATTCCTAATGTCAGTTTACTGAACCTGAGGGATGTGATGGACACGAATCTGTGAAGATGCAGAAGACTTGAGAGTAGCTGAAAATGTTGTTACAAGGAGCAGACACCAAAACAGAAAATATCTTTTACGGGGTAAAAACCCCCTTTAAAAGTTTTACATGCGGTAAAAATCTCTATAAAAGATCTTTTACAACGTTCTAGAAAATCTTATTTCTCCGGACGCTATAATAGACCCGCGATTTTTAGCAAGGTTTAGAAACCCCTATAAAAGACCTGACTGTTTACAGGAGCAACATGTCTTTTATAGAAGTCTTTACTCCCTATAATAAACAATGTCTTTTACGAGGGTCTTTGCCCCCTATAATAAATAATGTCATTTATAGGGGTCTTTGCCCCTATAATAAATCTAGTATTATATAAAGTTTTTTGTCCTTTACAAGGTTTTTTTGTCTTTATAAAAGATTTTTTTTATAGCAGTGGTAGATCGCTATTCAATTCTACCTGTAAGAAATGATATTTTTATTCTAAAATCAAAATGTACTCAAATAAAATGAAAAGTCTAAATAATATATATAATAGAAGAGATTCTTACAAATTGTTTCACAAAAATCGCAAATATGAAGAAGCCTTTTACAAGTTTCTACTTAAATTCATCTAAAATCTAATTTATAAGTATGAAACAATTACTAATTCAAAAAACGACACATCTTACCCAACATGTTCCACCAAAAGAAGTCGTATCTCACAAAACGAACTTTCCTTCTATCATTTTATGATGTGGGCCTGCAAAAGACAGAAAGCATCGAAAACACAGAGAATAGGTCGGAATAGGTCAGAATACATAGCCGAGTTTATATTGTAAGAATTCTTATAAGTAACTGAAATAAATTTCAGGCATGGATCTTACATACATCAGAAATATGGCAGAAATATTCCCTCGCTAATATTTCAGGCTTGGATCTTACATACATAATAAATATGGCACAATTTCAGCGAAAAGCAATTTAGTGTAGATACAACAAACAACACCCAAACCAACTAGTAAAACAAGAACTGTTGCAAGAGTCAAGTCGGGGGGGGCTGCAATTCAGTGTATATACAACAAACAGCAGCCAGACCAACTAGTAAAACAAGAATGTTGCAAGAGTCAAGTCGGGGGGGGGGGGGGCGGCAATTC